>DWED01000418.1:0-11459 GCA_018245795.1 Protelbella ruficauda | reverse complement strand
ACAATCGTATAAAAATGACAGATTCCAAATTCAAAAGTAATATTTTGTTTATTTTTAATTATAACAGTATTTATGACTAGACTAAGTAGATGGACAAATAGCACATGAAAAGTTGGTTTCTAGCTGTCATCCATAAAAGAACCATCAGCGATCGATGTTGCTATACTAGAAAATTGAAATCAAATAATAGAATAAAAGAAAATTTATTAATAGAACAATTTAAGATAAAGTTTTTTTATTATATGATAGGCTATCGTTTGGCCGCGACCTCGCTTTATGGCAAGTGTAGATGCGTTCAAATATGGAATAAATAAAAGAATAAATTAAAAATCTAATATTATATCAAATTTGAACCGACTAAACGAAAAATCGAAATAAAAGCAGTTTAGTAACAAAGAAATAATGTCTTATCAAAAGACTTTGTCCTTTTATTCTCAGTCTCAATGTCTGTTTTCCTTCTATTCTGAGGTTTAATACAACTGCTGGTCTAGCCGCTCTAAGTCGCTTTTCGTACTGTAATCCTCCACAGTTGTGCAGTGCCGTACCAATTCTGCAGCTCACTGATAAGACTTCGGTCGGTTATTACATCTCATCCAGCCTCGACTTTAATCCGGTAAGGGATTATTAAAGTGAAGTAAGCAATTCGAACAATACCTCACGGGGTCCTATTCTGTGGTATTGAAAATTCTCCATGTTGCCATTATAGGTTTCTTTATAAGGGTTAGAAGTGTATGAAACCGGTTTGCGTATACGAATAGATAGATGAATGAAAAAGGAGCACGTCAGGTTTGTAAGGATAGAGATAATTGACGTTCGTTGCCCTCTGTCTGCCCCGATATATTAATATTATAACAAAATGAAAAATGCATTATAGATTAAGATCACTCTTTTTTACTAAGTTCTCCCTTTTGAAAAGATGAAACTTAGAAAAGCAATTTAATTTTCTAATGGAAATTCGCTGATAATCCACAATTCAGATCCTAGTGTAAGACCAATGATCAAACGCTTTCTTTCTTTGTGACTCCTTAAAGTAAGTACACATTTAGTGTGTATTAAAAATTAAACGAACTACCCACCTTTCATAAATATAATCTAGTAGACATTTAGTTTTTACAAGTAATTATAGCCAGTTCTAAATTGTAGACGATGCAAAAAGCGAAAGGCCGCCTGTACACTATAAAATTCATTAAATACCCAACAGATTCCTAACTTGGCGTTAAATGAAAGTCGATATTGCCAATTAGACTAAAATAATAACACGCAGATCGCAACAAAACCATATACGGCCTCTCAGATTACAGTACGAGCTTGAACAATATAAAACACAAAGGAATTTCAGCCTTCTAAGTTTTACAACAAGGTTGGTTTTCGTTTGAAACGGTCGATGGTTCCATCTACATACTAAATGGAATTTCTAAGACCCTTAAGGAATGCAGGAGGAAGTAGTCATACAACTATGAATGAGCGCTCGTAAACACTGTAGTAAAAGCTTATAAAGTTATATTTAATCACCTTTGACATATAGATAATCATCATAATCTTACTTCGTTATGTATTTATGTCCTTACGTAGCACAAGACCTAATGGTAAATGGTCCTACCTACCATTAACTAACGGTATAGCGCCTAATAACATAGTCAAACACTAACGCCACTGTTGCTCTTTATATTCCTTTATTACATCAATTGTCTCACATTTATATGTCCCGCAGTCACAAAAATTATCATCATCATCATTATCCTCTTTCAGTCCATTGCTGGTCATAGGACTCCCCTAACAAAAGAAGGTTTTTGTTTATAACCATTGCGGCATTTACGAATGGAATATGACATAAAATCTACCTTATAACCTAACACACGCACACTCACATACTCACACACATACATGCGTATTAGTAAAAAAGTAGTACATGTAACTGTCATCAAACAAATCGACATTCAATATCGCGAGGTAAGATAGACGCGCGGCGACTCCGTGTCCGGTTCGCAGCCCCAACAGGAGCACCTACTCTGAATAACGCGAGTATCGGATCGGGTGTCGACGTTACGATACGGTGACAGCCGCTACTGTAATGTCAAATGATAGCGTGCGCCGGTGTCGATTGTACAAAGCCTCTTTAACAAGAATGCACACTTTTGCTATAATTATTTCGAATATCATATTGCTTTTACAGAAAATACTGTAGATGAATACCTACCTAATTACATCTTTTTATCTATATATAGGTTTTATAGGTTGAATAATTAATGTACAAAAAGTACGTCGAATTAGCAAGGACATTCGGCACTCCGTTTCCTCTGCCTGCTTCTTAAGAGACTGGCGTTGTGGTATAATAATATTTATCTTTAAATATTCTTGATAGGCTGTACACTAAGTTAACATAATAAGATATCAAAGATAAAATTCCAAACATGCTAATGACAAATTACAATAAATTCCGGCTTACATTAATGGATGTTTTGTGTTTAGTGTGTTTATTACTTTTTCATGCTGAAATGACTGGAGGCAATTGTATGAAATTTGGTATCTAGACAAACTATTAACTGCCATAACACTTACCATAACCTTCTACGTTAAGTTTGAAAAATTTCATATAATTCTCTGCAACATAGTGCTCACGTACATGCATAGTGCAATGTGTAAACAGTCTCAGAGGCTTTAAATCGTAATAGCTAACTAAATTCTCAGATTAGGTGTTATAGGGTAAAAAAAAATTATATTTTATTTTTTAAAATAGAATAATTTCAAATTAGGGCCAATGAAGCAGCCAATGATTACCGGTGTATTTAGGCTTCAAGGGTCTTGGCATATTAGTGCCCAATGCACAACATTAGTGATTCTAGTATAAAGCTGTTATTGAGATGCATAATTTAAAAATAATATATTATTTGAGGAGATATCTCCTATCAGGATAGAGAAAGAGATATTTGGCAATCGTTACTCTCTACTTATACCGCAAAGAACTTGGCGTGGTGGTAAAATAAGAAAAATATATTATTATCCAAATCAATCCAAACCACGATTTTGTTATAGAGTATTTTAAAATTGTATATTATAGGAAAATAATCTACATGTAACCAAGGCGTAACTTTATTCATTGTGTCATAAATTCTACTTACAACTATGTCATGACTATCTTTGCAGCGTCTGCAGAGTTAGCCAATTAAATCTTATGAAGAATAATGCGGTGAACTAAGATCTTATTACTATGAAAAAGTTTATTTAATACTGAAAAATATTGTATCTCCCTAGCTAAAAGTTAATTTTAATTTCGATGTGCTATTGATTAGTATATTTTGCATTGACTTCCTATGAACTGAAAAAAATTAATAGGACTTGATACAAAAATAAACAATGTAAGAAATATATAACTAAATCGTAAGGCTTAGGGACAAATAGGAGACTTTCAACAATAAACTTATAATCACTTAACATTTTAATCAATTCACGGGAACATATGAACTCTGATTATCTTCATTGAGGTACCTTACAAGATTGTTATATTTTAAATAGGTATACAAATTGTATATTATATATAATATAATATGTAGTAATATATATTATAATATTTATAAAAATAATATATTTTATTTGAAAGATGTACGAGTGTTTCTGCTTTTATGACTTTTGCTACTTATAATACTGTAGGCACTCTGCTATGTGCATATTATTCTGTCTTGTAACTAGTGCTGCTTCAATCAGTAAACGAAAAATTAAACAAATACTGCTGACAATTAGAGGAAAATAGTAATCCTTACATTGTGGACTGGATAAGTATTTGGGAATTTCTTGGCTGTATGCCCGAGTTATTTTTGTCAATGCGAGTATAATTACTAATAACAACAAACAAGCTGTCAATGAAAAATGTGAAAAGCGTGAGTTTTGTTAAAATTAATCGAATAAACAAGGATAATCATCAGTTTTGAAGTTATTCAAACATGCTAAATCAGTGACTAGTGTATAACAGACGTATAACGCAGTCTATATCGATTGAGATCGATAAGAGTAACCACAATGGCAAGGTCGCCAGCAGAGGATCCGCGATTCTGTGACATACAAAGCAACACATGGAAATATCCACCAGATTCCGGTGAAAACTGTACACCTGGCATCATGGGTGACAGGAATAAGCAACCAATCCATCCCAATTCCGGCATTGTAACAGAAAACAGTTTGTACGGCAATAACAACTTCGGTAACGATGTTTATATGAACAAGTTACCGTATAACATACAGACGGGCGAATGTACGCTGAATAATGATGAAAAGATGCAGTTCAACGGAATGTCCAACATGCCTCGCGTCAATCGTCAAAATTACGGCAACGCGATGCTCAATTTGGGCAACGGTCAAATAGTCAGAGTTATTTATGACGAAAATAATCAGCAGCTTATTTTTCCCATGTCAGGACAGTATGAACTATTCAGCCATAACCAAGGGCTGTGTGATGTTCCAATGCAATCATCCCAACCATCACATTTATTTACTCTGAACCAAGAGTTCACAATGAATAATAATAACAGCCATTTACAGTCTCCTATGGTACATTCTACATTGTCAGGTGCTACATTTAATCATGATAACACAAACAATCAGCAGACCAATGTACCAACTTCAAATTTTTTGAAAGATGTTCTTGGCAATTGGGAACCTAACTCATCAGGAACATACTCTCCATTTGGACAGAATTATCCTTTGAACCATCCTGATGTATCAACAAACATTCTATCAAACAACCCAATACTTGACCCAACCATTGCACAACCAAAATCTGATGCATCTCCAAAAAGGAATGAAAACAGTCCTCTTGCTGACACAAGTAACAAAAAACGCATTGTCGCCGAGGTGAAGCCTATGCGCCCGTCGTACTCTGATGTGCTAGCCAAAAATATGAGGAATAATCTTCAACCAGAAGCAGCTCGCAAGATCAAGCCTCAAAGCAATGTCGAGCCCAAGACTTTAACAAAACCTACCATAAAACCAGAAAAATCAAATGAGAAAATTAAAAATTTGAATGAGGAGACTAAAAACAAGAGTGACAAGAAGACCCACAACAACACAAATATGTCATCAGGCAGTGAGTCTGGAGATATAAATACAGATGACAATGATAAACGGCAAAAACCAAGCAAAAAATCAAAGAACAAACGGAATAACATGTCACGCAAGTGGTCCTCCCTGGATGATATCACAAATGAAGGGGACATCACTTATAACCAAGATAATGACAGCCAGTTTGTTTTCATAGAGACCCATGCAGAGAAGTCAATGAAAAAGGAGAAGAAAGAGGGAAAAACCAAAAATATAAATAAGAATGCATCTATGGATATTGAATTTGAGTTTGAGGAAGAAGATCAATCAGAATTTGTGTACCAGGATGGGCATAGTGAAACTGTAAAAGCTCGGAGAAGGAAGGAGCCTCGTACCTGTCATAAGACACCTAAGCCTTGTCCTGATAAAAAGAAATCAAGTCAAGTTAAAGTGAGACGAAATAAGCCAGGATATGTGGGCCTCGCTCAAAACTACTTGGAGCACTGGGGTGGTGCCTCTTGGAAGGCTCTTACGTGGTTCTTTTACCTCTTGTCTGATATATGTGGAATGAGCATGCATCTATCTTTTGATTTGTAAGTTTCTAAACTTATTTCTTTAAGTTATAATTCTATATGGTATCTGATGTTCACACAAAGTAAAATACTTGTATGTAATATTCCAGATATATACAATACAATACAATATACTTTATTGCATACTAAACTCTGTACATAGAACAACGAACAATAGAAAAAAAAAAAATAATTACACAAATATAGGTAAAGAAAAGGAGTGTGCAATAGGCGGCCTTATCGCTCAAGTAGCTATTTCTTCCAGGCAACCTAAGATACATCTAAGTTCACATTTTTATCTTGGTCTAATTGGTTTCATACTGAAATCCTTTAAACTATTATTAATCAACTGAGTAATCACAACTTTATTTGGTTTTATACTTAAAATCTTATTAACCACAGTGCCTACCTTGGCCAGTAAATTGTATCATAGTGGAGACCCCCACTTCATTTTATAACTAATAATGGGATCTATGTGGGTTACAGACATCTATTGTCACAGGTATTATGCTAAGACTGATTTAAGAGTTGTCAGTTGTTGTAATGTTGTGAAATGAAAATATAACTTTCATATTAAAATATCACATCTGTTCCACTAATTTCTCGAAATTACCAGAATAAGTATGGATACTTTTTAAAGTTTATTGTTAATTTTGAATCCTACAAAGTTAAAATTCCATTGCTTTCCACACAATGTGTTCTGCCCGTTAATAGGCAATTCATACAGCTTTTATAGCCACAGAATAAATAAAAAAATTTCTTTTAACTTCTTGAAATTGCAAAACTCCATTTCAGGTGCACTTCAATATTCACTCGGACTTATGTCAGCTCCCAGGCAGTGTGGCGTAGCAGCAAGGATTGGCTCTCAAAGATTAGAGACAATAAATACTTGGTGTACATTGACAGGAAACTTGGACACACTCGATTTGGTTTTTGGAGGAAATTGAAATGGTTCAAGAAAGGTACAAATAATAAATAACGATCAAATTTATTTTTGTGTTATATATATTTTGTATATATGTTAAATTAGTAAAACTAAATACTTTCCAATAAGTTTTTCTCGTCCAATTAATATAATGTTCCTATTGGTTCACCATATAGGCTTAAAAACTAAACAAAAGTTTGGTAGAAAACAGCCTCATTTCTATAGAAAGCCACTTACTATATAGTATACTAAACAGTTCTTTAAAGGTACTTGCATAGGTATTGATGTAAATCTTTAATATGGATATTTGCAGAAGAAACTGATTTTTTACCGATATTTCTAAGTATTATATAAATATATATATATATATATATATATAATTACTCACTTTTACACATATAGTATATCTTCAATCATGAACATGACTGTATATTTACATATGTTCAATAAAGGTTGCTTAACCCGTGATAATATTACTTTAAAATCACCCTATTGACGCACTGTACATAATAAGATATAAGTTACTTTATTACTTTATTTATCAATAATTTATTATAATTTACTTTTAGAAGCAGAAACAGACGGCGGTCAGGATGCAGTGAAGCTAAACACCAATATACCTTTACCTGCCACTGGGGAGGAGGCGATGAAGAGACTTCTAGCTTGCAAAGGAAAAGACCCTTATAAGTATGTATATACTATTATTTATTTAGTTACAATTCTGTATAGTTTTCAAGTATCATTATGATGACCATGATACAATTTTTATAAGTATATATTGCCATTCGGGGCAGATAAATCACAGAAAAGAGTCACAAAAAATATATAACAATAAAATATAACATTATGTTGTTATCCCCGAACACATGGGCAGAGGAGGATATTGGACTCCAAATGTCATCAGTTACGATTACGTCCTATCATGGAATCTGGTGTGAGCGTATTGCCATACACCAAGCATAAATCCAGACTCCGAACCACTACTAGAAATTTCAACTAGAAAGTTAGAAAAATCTAATAGTACCTGACTCAGAATTTGAACCCAGTACCTCTCGATCAGAAGTCCTGTTTGTAACCACTTGACTAACGAGGCAGTCAAACTAAAACATATAGCTGCATAAATGAGACCTCTTTTACGACTAATGACATTTGACTTTATGAACCATCATCCATTAGCTATGAGTAGAAATGAGTAAGTATCTCAGTTCACTATACCTATCTTAATTATCTTCTAACGTGCTTTTTTACAGCATCCTCGGTGTCAGCACAACATGCACAGATGAGGAGATAAAGCGTTACTACCGCCGTCAAGCTTTCCTCGTGCACCCAGACAAGAACCAGCAGCCCGGGGCCGAGGAGGCCTTCAAGATCCTGCAGCATGCATTCGATCTCATTGGCGAGCCGGTAATCATATTATAATACATTTGACTGACTGGATTCTGAAATTCTTCTGCCGCTAAAACAGAGTTTGAGGATGTCTCTCACCCAGGACAAATATTTCCATTTTTTTTGTTTAGTATACACTTTATACGTACTTTATTACATGTCAAAATATCAGCTACACAGCGATAAAAAATTTGGGTAGCTCGTTGTGGTTAAAATCTTGGGCTGGTACTACTTTCTTAGTTATAATTACCCTTTTAAGGCATTATAAATAGTTTTTTTTTTCTTTAAATTTTCAGGAGCGTCGGGAGATGTACGAGCGCCGGGCATTAGAGTCGAGGCACGTGGAAGCGGCGTGGAGTGAGCTCAGCCATCTACTGGCCCAGCTTCACGACAAGATGGAGTTTGCCGCCAACACCATCCGGTGAGCAACACCCTGACCGGTGCAAGCGTCGTCAGATCAAGCTGCCGCTTGTGCAATCCGTAAAAGTCTTACTCTTTCATGGTAAATTCAGGTGGTGGTACACAACAGAGAAGAATAAAACAACTGAGATATATTTTCGTATGTCAGATGCAGGCCAATCTTTGAATGAACAATCGACGAATTTATTTCCATTTGGGACCCAGAGTTATCTGTAAAACTCCTGGTTTTCGACCTAGTATCGTAACCAGGAAAAATATTTGCGCAATGAGTGAAGAACAAATACGTATTTGTATATGAAATTATTCATATAAGTACATATTTAAAAAAAATATACAAGCAATTTATGAGCAGCTTGAGTACAACAGTACAGCTTCTAAGTAGTTTGTAACGACATAACTGTGTGTGAGGTATTCTAAAAGCTGTTAATTATGACGATAGGTGCACGAACTGCGGGCGGCGCCACAAGCGCGTGCTGACGGAGCGGCCGTGCTACGCCGCGCGCTACTGCGTGCAGTGCAAGATCAGACACTCCGCTAAAGAAGTAAGAACCCAATCCATATTCCGCTGTTAGGTCAGGGAGACGGCCAGATAAGTTCCGAAAACGCTACCCTGGACTATAATCTCGTATGAGAGCTCTCTGAGGCTGAATCATCCCCTATAACCCACGTATAGTTTATAAGGTTTATATAACCTTTTATATTACTGTAAATGATTTTTTCAGGCAATGAATTTACATATATTTTTATGATAAATCCTCTGCGCATCACATTGAGCAGATGTAGCTCTATCAAAGTATTGTGCCAAGTGCTAAATATATTTATAATTATAGACCTGTCGAGCTTCTTCCATATAGAAATATTTGGTACTCGATGATCACTGTGTATCCTGTAAGGAATCTGGACCGAAGATATAATATTATGTTTCGATTATAGGGTGACATTTGGGCGGAATCGAGCATGATGGGTCTACTAGTGATGTATTACGCGTGTATGGACGGCGCAGTCTACCAGATCACACAGTGGGCGAGCTGTCAGGTATATATACAAATCACATATTAATATTTTTATAATTTAATGTAATAAGTAACATTTATAAGATTTGATCGTACAAAAATTTATTTACTGATAATTTTCGTAACAGTATAAACAAGTACACTTAAAAGCATTAAAAAGTATCACTACTATCTTAATACGACATCAAATAGGGCGACAGGGGTAAACGGTATTGAGAGGGAAATCAGAACGTACGATGGGCGGAGTGAATGTGTTGTTGCTTGTTGCAGAAGAAGAACCTGAAGCAGCTGCGGCCGGACTGCCACGTGGTGCAGTACCGCATCGTGCTCGGCAACCGCGCGCCCGCGCCCGCCGCCGCGCCGCGACCTCCCGGGTGCGTGCCCCACTCCCCCCATTCCCTCCACCTTCTACAACCCCCTTCCATCTAATAGCCTCCAAACTCTATTTATTATCTATAGGAAACCAAGTCGATGTAAACTAAGCTAAATAGTTTTTTTCGCTATTATTTCGTGGCGACATTATGCATATAACTACAAAAATTTTGCTTGCACTTCTTAGATGTTATTATAATGTTCCCTATGGTGTGTTACTCTTTTCACTAACACCTAGTGGTTGGAATAGTAGCCTTAATATTTCTCATTGTGAGTGAACCCCCGCAGCAACATTTGAACAACGAAACAGTTAAAGACGAATACTACAATAAAGTACAATATTTTATAATAACCCACCGACGACTGCGTCCCCCTTACCTCCCACTGCTAACGCGAGTCTTACACTAATTACAACTGCCTGTAGCCTAAAGCATACTTCACGACGCTGCTTCAATACGAGTTAGAGCGGCAGTAAAAGTTAATGACTAATATATTTATTTTGTTTTCAGACACGATCCAAACCTTGAAGAATTTCTCAACAGCCTATATAACAAGTCAGGTGCCAGCCCCAGCTCCAGCGCCAAGCCGCCCGCCGACAGCGCCGACAAGAAGCGGCGGAACAAGAAAACTAAGACTTAGAGCACCTGTGCACTAATACCCGAGGCTTGACTATCGATATACAATCAAACAATAGTATTCCTTGCCTCTCACACTAACACGACCATCATTAATATATCAAATATCAGTTTTACTTGTTCTATTAACATTTAACAGCAAAATTATTATTTGGTCACGTCACAATACGGTTAAAACGTTTGATTGGAGTTTTCTTTGAATTCAGAAGTTTGAATTCTCGATTTTGGAACCACATCAATGCCCTTTTATTAGAAAGATTATTTTTGCGTACGAGAGTGTATAAACCTTTGAAATTAAAAACAAATTTAAAAAATTTCTAACCAGATTTTATCTCAAAACTCGTAGCCGACAAGAACATTATCAGTCGTATACTTAATTGTTCGAATATAGAATCAATACTGTTTAAAATAATTTAAAAATCGCTTACATAATGCTGTCTAAGAAAATAAAAATATGATCCCTTAACAATCTCCGTTCCTCGTGCTCGAAATCTAAGCGCGACATACTACCGGCCAGACACAAAACATTAGTAACTATAGTTTTTTCCAGATGGCGCTGCACGTTGGACAAACTTTGAAGGTAGTTAGCTTGTGACATAAAGAAATGCTGTATAATAAATTTTTACAATCTAATATGATAAAGTACTATCCTATCTTTGTGTGTTCTGAGTAATACATGCTTATTACACCCATAGTAAAGGTTACTTTTCAATGTGACCATTTAGTTTACAAGTTCTAATTTTTTGTACAAGTATGAATTGTGTAATTATGATCAATATAGATATAACGGTTTGAAATATTAAAATAAATGGATAAAACAAGAAGTACAACGATAGTCAAGGACGGGCATCACGTTCTTCCCTTACTTGGCAACTGCAAATGTGAAATATAGTTTAATAGCAGAAGAAAATTCTGGAAAAAAAAATTAGCCTATAAAAAAATTTCACGTTAATCATACCGTCAAAATAATTGTATCTGTGAAAATATGCCTTTGAAAGAAAAAAGAACCTCGAAAATATATATAAAGTATATATTTAATGATACATATTATACAATTATTCTATAAGATTATACAGTTAAAGCGATGCAAGTATATATCTTTGTA
>DWED01000417.1:0-11465 GCA_018245795.1 Protelbella ruficauda | reverse complement strand
CTCCTCTGCCTACCCCTTCGGGGATTAAAGGCGTGATGTTATGTTTTAAGACATAAAAATTAAGACACGCTTCTGCCTGTACCCATACTTAAGCCGACATGTGGCTAACGGGTAAATAAACAAGATTATATTTCTCTATTCGCTGATCCATTTCGGATCGCGAAAACACTGTGTACAGACCACTTCGTTCATAATAAGTTTATCTTGTAGCCAATTTGTACAAATTAAAATATGATTTTGCCCGCTTTAGATTTATGTAACTTTAAAGTTGTTACATACAAATTAAACAACGCACTTCCACCTAAGTGGGAGTTTTAGTACAAACTAGAAAACTGTAAGGGATTTTTCCATAATTGGAAAGTGCAGACTAAACAGTCAAAATTTTAAACAACAAACTATCAGAGACCTTTAAGTTCACTTGACAACTTTCAACGAAAAAGTTTCTTCGCCATTTATTTTGTTGCGCCGCTCAGTAAACGGCATCCATATCTGGCTGACAGAGAAATAGAGAAAGCCCTACTCTGCAAAAATTGTGTTCCATATTCTTTGTCTTAATTTTTTTTCTTTATAAAAATCCCTACACGTATTACGGCCACAGTTACTATCAAATCTCGTTTCAGCATTTCCAGTAGTCAAAAAAAGAAAATGGCAACTTTTAGTCCGACTCGATAGCAAAAATACAGTCTTCTATCACTCGAGCCGAGCAATCTAACTTTGATGGCGTATTTATTTTAAACATCTGTTCGATGTCAAGCGGGAGTCGTAAAAACTTTTCAAGAAGTTCGTTTCTCGATCTAATACAAAGGATTGTTTGTCTTTACTTTTGTTTTATTTTAGTACCACTTCAATATAGTGCCGGAAATGAGGGTAGCACAGTCTTCAAGGCTACGTAAATGAGGGTAATACAGACAGTACATGATACCGATATTCGATTTTATAATAATTGAAAGTGTTAATTTTTGAATATGTACAATTTGTTTGTAAAACAGGTTCATGGTTTCGATTATTTGTATTAAGTATACTTGTATTACTAAAACATGGTGAAAAAAATATGTAAGAACTAAACATTTATCCATTAGAAATGTAGCGAAGATGATTGCCGTGCGTAAACTCGTTAGAACGTCAGACGACGACCTAAGCCCGGAGTGATTAAGAAAGAGATCCGAAACTGGCTGACAGAAGCCACGTAAAATTCGAGTTTCTTTGCTTGAAAGAGGTTTGTGCAACCGAATTTGTGAAATTCGAAATGAAATGTATAAATTTAAAAATCAAGTATCGCTGTAAGCCTATGCCATTAATAATACGAGCTCATAATTCATCAAGTACTAACATTTGATATTTTTAATCATGCTTATACGAGAATAACGAGAGTGTGACCAAAACGGCGTGAATGCTTGCAAAATCTGCCCACGCGTGAGTTAACCGTGGGTTGAAACCCGACAGCTCGTAAACAACCACGTCGTGATATAAGTCAGCTCCAATTAAATAAAATTGTACTACCAAAGATGTGG
The DNA here is from genome assembly GCA_018245795.1 of Protelbella ruficauda. Lineage (NCBI taxonomy): Eukaryota > Metazoa > Arthropoda > Insecta > Lepidoptera > Hesperiidae > Protelbella > Protelbella ruficauda. The sequence goes on along the minus strand of DWED01000417.1, from coordinate 9,954 downwards.
AGCGTTTAAAATTTTACTTTATTCTTACTTTCGACACGTCATTTATAGTACATCATAATAAAGGTCACCCAAATAAGGAATGCGATAAAATATTTCGCTAGTTTATGGATGGATAGGCCTTCCATACAATATTTAAGGACAGGCACATCAGGTCTGCCATTAAACAGAAGTCCTTGAACTAATACCCGTAGTCATATAAGACCCGATATACTCTCATAAGATATGACTTGTTACCTAAGTAGCCGGTAACAAACAGACACAAGCGGTCATCATCTCCCTTTAAGATTTCGCTCGACTTGTGATTGGATGCAGATAGCTGCTGTTAAAGAGCTGTGAAACTGCTGTTAAAGTGTGACGTTACACTCAGTATTAAGTACAATACATGGAACCTAATTAATTAATATGTTGGTTTAATTTACAAAAATTCTAGGAACTACCAAATAATACGTTATTGCCATAAATACCGACAGCACAGGGGCATGTTTTCTTATTTTTATAACGGTCATATGAATTTTTAGAAACCGCTTTTTTTAAAAACGCTGGTATTATTTACTTTATCAGTCAGTCGCTAATGTCATCAAAGAATTTACAAAGATCAAAAAATGTTCCATTGAATATAGCAATATGTACATATTGCTTGATTACGATTACTAAACGTCTTAAATTTTATCATTTATTCTCAACTTGTTAACGTCAGGTCTGCAAGGATATTTATCACTTGGTGCAGTTTGTATACACCGTAATTATTATTATTAAACAACGCAGTGTCTTACACGTCTTCAGTAACTGAAATTCATAGTAACGTCAGACCTTAAGTCAAAACATAATAATTCCCGAGCGCCCGCCAGCTCCGTGACACGCTTTGTAAAGCAAAAACGCGGCCATTTTGTGACGCCACCTTATAATTGCGCTTGCAATAAATTGCACTTAAACGTAAACTGGCCACACATGACTGTGTGGGCGAGTGTGAATTATTATATTCTTCTTTTGGAATACTTACAAATTTATTTGATTCGTTCATATGATCTCGTTTCATATAACAATTAAATATAATACATATGACGTAATAATAAATAATTAAATTAAAAACATATGACGACACTAGGTTGTCGACATACCAAAAGTAATTTTGTAATTTTTTTTGTTTTTATTACAATGAGGTAACATTTTACTTTTTAATGATTCACGTTATACTTTTTAGTGTTTTTCTTAAGTTGAATTACTAACTGTGGACAGTATTAATGAGGACAGGAGAACTATTAACAACAGATTGAAAATTTTGAAACCTGTACCACATAGTTCTTCTAAGTCTATAAACAACGTGGAACATTAGTTTCATAACGAGAGTAATGGCAATAAATATTTGTGACACGATATTTTAAAAGATGAAAGATGGACAAACAAAAATGCATTTATTGTACGCCTACGTTACACTGAGACAAGCGTAACATCTTTATGTCATACGTAAATCACATAAGAGTTAATATAGCCAGAGTTGCCATGGACTTTGCTACTTTGCACAAGCTTACACAACCTTTTGTAATGTTGCCGGCTAGGTGTAACATTTGGATATTTGAAATATTAACGAGACTTCTAAATGATGCCTGACAAGTGTTCCGTATAAAATATTTATCTTCCTACGACGGTAAGATGCTTCCCCAAGATATTTGTAAGAACTTCCAACAAAAAATGAAGTAATAACTCACTGATCATAGAAGCCGTATAGTAGGATCATAAACATCACCATCTACCGTAACAGTTTAGTAATAAAGGTTGCAATTAATCTGATAAAATGTGATAGCAATGAATGAAAAGAAAACGTATCCTATATGAAATTAAAATGTTTTTAATTAAAATTTATTATTTCTTGTTCTGGAACGTTAATACCTACAATTCGAAATTTGGTCGTAAACATTAATGAATTTCATAATTATCACAATTATACGATATTAATAATATATTATAAGATAGAGATATAATTCAACTTAACAATTTGTCTATGCTCTGCTACTATCGTTAAAATTATTATAAGCTTACAAATTCGTAGACATTCAGCAAAATACCGAAATATACAAGGGGCTCGCAACAGAAACACAATTATGCTTTGTTGCTGTGATTATGACTCATGTCCGTCGCTGTGTGTTTTCTTAACAAGGATTTGCATTCATGTGTTTTGCATTAAACAAATTCTAAGAATATTCTTGAAACAGTACGTTTGTGTGACCAATTTATTAACTTTCCGAAATGATTTCTGATATAATGATGGGTATTCAAATAGGCAAGTTATACATCATAGTAGGATAAACAAATATTCTATAGAAGTTGCCTTGTAATTAACGTCTTAGTTATGTAGACCAATATGATTAGTATCATACAGAAGTCGCCTTGTAATAAAAGTCTTAGTGATACAACGATAAAAATAGCTCAGAAAATACTGGTATTTTCAAAGAATAATCTTGATTAAGAAAGACAAAATTGTGTACAATCAAAACAGGGTAAAATGCCAGCAGTTTTCATTGCTTTTAAAACAAAATTTATAATTTAATATTTTAGAAACATTAATTATTATAAACTTAGTGAATGTTTAAAAATATATTTTTGAATTAAACTAATTTCCATTACATCTAATTCTTGTTGTAAATGCATTCAAAAAGATTAAAGACTCATTTTATACATATATGTATTTAATACGCCGTAAATGATTGAGACGATGGGCAAGACGAAGGATTTTAAAAAATCGACGACGAATTCAAAGGTAAAATTAAAAAATTTGCGGCTTAGTGACGATAAAATTTGCTTGTTTTTTAAATGTATACTGAGTAGCTTCCGCTTTTGTTTTAGCGTCTAACTGTTAAATTATTGCAAATAATTATAAACTACAAATATGTATGTACACGATTGTTTTGATTTCGTGAATAAAAAAAATGTATAAACTACTATATCAAAATATTAAGAAAACATTGTAAATGAACTAGATGAATACATAATGACATATTTTCCATCTTGACTAAGAGAAGGTAATTCTGTTAGAAATATCACTTTTATCCGACTCATTTTTATTCGATTCAAGTATCCTAACATTTTTAAAGCTCTCAACTTTACTGAAAAAATAAATCTAGAGGACTCAACAAACGCTAAAGGACGTCGCTTTTCAATGAATTTTCAACAAGCAATATCTATCTCTAATTTATCTGTAAAAGTTTAGAATCCAAAATTATACTGTTACTTATATTATTTTAATGAATACGTACATTTCCATTTCACTTATTCATTGTGACTTCTCTTGTGGCATATTCCATTTGGGTAGCAGGCAGTGTCGGTTGTAATTTCTTTTTTTAGCATTACAGCATGTTTACATGTAATTTATGCTCAAAACAATATTTAATGTACGTCTCCTTTTAGATCTCAAACGTATTTATATAAGTGTTTGTATAGACTTTAACAGTATTAGAGTTTTATTTAGGGTGTTTAAGTGAGAGTACACGACGGCGATAATCTAGAATGTATGATGTTACGAACGAGACTGAAATATCGTTCAGTGGTCAATAGTTAGTAAGAAATTTCTATACACAATACCTAGAACAAAGTTGACAATACTTTACGTTTGTTAGTAATACAGGAGATCATTATGCCCTCTAAAGCAGAAACGCTTAAGAAATCTTGTCTGTTTCAATGGCCGAATTTCCCGAGGTGATTGCTTAATCTGACTCACTGTTTGGGGCACGCCGGGGCTACGAAGCTGCAAGTCCTTCTGAACGCCGATCCGCCTCCTCTCATTTCACACCCATTAGTTAAACTTGTTACCTACGCGTGTATCTCCATTAAAATGCAAATTGAACGCCTCTGGAAAATGTTTGTGTAATTTTTTTTTTTTTTCATTTATTATGCTTCGCTGTTCGGTAGTTAGTTCCGGGTGACATGCTTTAAGACGACCTAACTTATTTGCTACGTTCGGAGCCTATTTCGCAAAATTGTACCTGTCTTTTCTTATAACTATATCTGGTGGGTCCAAAAACAATAGGACCGTAATAATAATACAATATATTATTATTATATGACCGAAAGTCGTACCTATATTTGGAGGAGGATTATGTCCACAAGTGGCCATCTGTGAGATGGAACTTAAATGAAACTGTAGTCATTTTTGATAACTGGATAATATTCCTTTTAAAAAGAAATAAAACAATTATACTGTCATGTAACAATATATAAATTATTATAAATGTCATCTAACAATATATAATTATAAACACTAGCCTTATTAATCAAATGGAATCTTTCGAATGAATGGATTTGTAAATGTTTCATTGACACTTCAAGATAATAATAACAACGTTGCTTTGCGATACTTCCAAAAATGACCAGATGGCTATATATAACTAAATATGCTCATTAAATATCTTTTTAAATACCCAGACACAGAACAAATACTTGTACTCATCACCCAAACATTTGTGACCTGGGTGGGAATCAAACCCACGACCTTCGCCTTGGCAGTCAGCTTCATTAAACATTGAATGAATGGACCAGTATTTTAAATCAATCGGCTCAGGTTATACATCAATATTTGGAATTATAATCACATTATTCATCAATTCAAATGGAGGTATCATGAAAAAACCAAGAAAAAAAAAACAAAAAATCAACAGAAAAAATATCAGCCCATAGTGCAAAATAATGGCGACTGGAAAATTCTCTGAAGATGCTTCCTAAGCGATGATTCGATTGCAAAGTAGGTCAACCCAGACCTATACTTTAAAAGTCTCGGCGGCTGGTTGAAAAGCTGTTTAATCCCGACTTAAGCGATATACGTTACTACAACTTTTTAAAAATACCAATGAAACTGAACCTGTAGTTCCTGTTGAAACCGGAAGTTGTACTGGAAATGTAAGCGCTGAACCGGAAGTAATTGACGCTGGAGTAGGTCACTCTCGGGTTAAATGAGCTTTCTGTTTTTTTTGACTTTCCACTTGTCTACATCTGTATATTCGCCGCCCTTTATCAATCGAACAATTCCGCAGTTCATCTCAGTATATGTGGATTCTGCTGTATAGCGTTCATAAGATAATGCCCTTACCTATTTTAGAGCCTCTGACATTAAAAATGTACATACACAAAAGTAAGTAATATAAGAGATACCTAAGTTTTTTCAATTTAAACTGCAGACATAACATCAGAGGGCGGATGTCTTCAAGTGTGACTTAGTAACAATTTATGTAATTACTTTTGTTTAATCTGATTGATGTCATATTATTCGAATTGGGCAATAAATATAAACGGAACAATGCACACTGTATATATTTTAAAATAAATCGTTATTGCGTTGGAAACGTGCAAGGTGTAATATTTTATCCGGGAATAATAGAATTTTAACAAGTGTGATCCGAGATCGCTACACAATTCGGATTTGCGTCGAAACGTGCAACGTCCCAAGATTTAATCTCCTATCTGATCACCTTTTCAATATTTCCATTTAAATGCAATTTTGCTTACATACGGATACTTGTGTCACTACAGAAGAGGACGAGCTAGAAGCGAAACGGAAAAAGCATTGAACGCGAAATGTGAATAAAGCAAGTGATGGAAGAATTATAATTGTTTTTGTAAAAACGAAGTGACTTATAAGTTCCAAAGTAGATGATAGAACCTCCAGTGTATTTGCTTTCTGCTGCTCAGCAGTCATGAAAGTTGAGTAGAAGAAGGATTGCTGTATTACCCCTAAATATGGTAGACGTACACCATCAAAGTAATTCAATGTTCTTTCCTGGGTTAGTATCTAAAACAGACATCTTGGTAGAATTTTACAAAGTTAGCTCAAAACAAAATTAATGTTATTTATAGGCTGTAACTATCAATTGAACAGTTACAGTCTAGTGATTTAGACTACCGTATCCGACTTCTAGATTCAAATCCTAGCACGACCGTCTTTACGAAAATGTATTTAAAGAATAAATACTTGCTGTAATGATGAAAGAAACCATCGCGAAGACTTGTATTATCTACCAACTCGTACTAGGCTAGAGTAAATGTCTGTTCTTAACCCTTCTCATTCAGAGAGGAGACCCGTATCTAGCAGTGGAACGATAAAAGGGTTAATGGTCAATATTTAATAGCGAACGACTGGCATGTCCGCATTACTTTTACATTGTAACATTTAAGTGATAGTATTATTTTAAATCAGACACTACATTGTTTCGTTACATAATTAAAAAAACTGATACAAACATAAATGTGTCCATCGCTAACGTTTACTCGCTCGTAGTAGAATAATAAGCTTAGCGATTCACGACACTGCATATAGGTAACTTAATCCTCTACAACTGGTTACCAGACGATAACATCTCTACGTCACAGGCGGTAAGATATAAAATTGAATGGTGTTTGTGACAATGACGCCTACGCATACTAGAATATTTCTTCTATTTTTAAACATACATAAATCTGTTTACTTTGTCACGATCCAACGAGCTGTGAATATACATTTATGTTGATTTTAAAAATTCATATTTGGAACGTAAATACCTTCGATTTTCCGTCTGCGGCACATCAACATAAAAAGTGCATATTTATACTATTTGTAAACAAAAAAAGTTACTTCAAACTGGTGGATAAGATGGCAGATCCTATAAAAATAATTTTATCCTGCACTCTAAATTCATAGCCGATATTTTACATTTATTATTTACTTATCACTAGCTGGCAAATAATATTGTACTGATAGCACGCTGCTTTCGGTGTTTTTAAATTATGTAACTGTTCAATGACTTGAACGAAGTATAAAATGATAAAAAATGTTACAGGTACACTGCCCCCCTATCAGCAATATAATTTATTGAATAGAATTACCAATACATACCTTGAAAAATTTATCGATTGCACTTTATCAAGTCGACAGTTAAGAAGTTGACTTTCGCACCCTGGCTGATATTATCAAAATTTCCTCACAGTGTGTGGGATGCCAGGCAAAAGGATAGGATGGAGCTTCAAAATATGTCTTATTTACTTTATGGCCCGTCGCTGTTTTTACTAGAGTGCAGAATATTGTTTTCATGTTTTGCTGAATTTATGATGATACCCTCTTGACGCCCACTACTTGACTTGTGGAGTTACAACAATACTTGTTCATTGGACGCTCGGGAAAGGATAGTCGAGCCGAAGTAAAATCATGTTACTTACATTCTATCTTACTATGTTTCATAAGTTCCCAATACCTTATATAATAAAATTATTGTATGAAAATAACGAATAATAAATATAAACGCGGCTGCTCAAACAATCGCTAATAAGCCGATGAGGGAATAATAGATGGTCAAAAAAGTTCGTTAACTAAGCTTTACTAGCAAAGGGCTTATTTATATTTAAAATGTAACTTCATAATCTTTTCAGTGTACTTGACCTACTTTCTCTACAGAAGCTGACGTTTGTATGCTTCATGTCATTATGTCCGCCACATCCTGATTGAGACACAACATAATATTTATTCGTCTTAGAATAAAGTCTAACGAAGACATGTCTCTGGTAAAGATCAAATTCTATATTAATATTGAAGATCTCTATAATATTCGTACAATTCAAACATAAGCTTAAATATGTTAAAATTGTGGTGCTCATAAAATGTTTTTAAACAAAAATCTAGTCATACAATTGTTGCACACAAAACAAAGTATTAAATTTATTTCATTGGAGAATCAGTGACCGTGTTTCCTAATTGATAATTGAACGGTTATTTCTATTCCAGCACGAGAAGCCCGTGGTGATAATGAAGGATATTTTTATTTTTACCGTCAGATTACCCTAATTTTGAATTTATTCCTGGTCGGTAATTTTTAGGTAATTTAGCTTGAACGATGCCTGCTCTTTGTTATGTTATTATTAGTAATAGATTTATTGGTAACTAATGGGAATGAATATTCGTATAAGAAAGCAAAATTTTCTGAGCCTCTCAACATAAAGAGTGTAGTTACTTTATTAACATAAGCAAACTTGACAAAACAGATGTTGATAACCCCTTTCCGTAACACAGTTACCGGACGCGCCGGTCCACTCGCGTTTGCTTTTAATATGTTCGAAACATAATCGAATTGAAAAGTGTCTGGAGCAATGATATTGAATGTACTATTATATTGTATTTTTTCTACAAAGCTAATGCCTTTTATGTACAGTGCCAACGATATGTCAATTATTTCACTGCGTGTTTTAATTTTATAAAAAAAAGATTTTAAAATATTGAAAATCCATGCATAATCTTTGAAGTGATCACGCTTAACGTTTTTATAACCGTGTCACCAACCAGTGTAAGGACAGTACTGTTAGGCAATTAATACATACATACCAATGTATGTATATTATATACCAGACGAAAAAAAATTGCAACGTAACTAAAAGCGATCTGATCCGGCTTATTGTTGCGGCGTTCTATGCAGGAAAAAGTATTGTCTAATAAATGTATGTTTTAACAACACATACGAGTACACTTATAAATATACAGGTTAACGAAAAACCTTTAACAGGATCAGTCGCGTCGCGTCAAACTCCGCTTTTTTAACCCGATTTCGTAATATCGTTACTGGACGTGGCGGTCTACTCGCATTTCTATCTCTCTGTGTCCGGGGCCTAATGCAATTGTGGGACGGCCGCCGGTTTAATTGCGAAAAGTCGGTGCATTTGCCGTCTGATCTGCGCGCAATTAGTAGTCGTAGGGATTCGTGTGATTTAAACCTCCTCAGAACGGTCCATTAGACCGCAGCGCTTTTATTTTTTCTTTCACATTATAAATACATTCAAATAAATTGGTATAAGTGAAGAAATACTATGTGATTTAAACCTCGTCAGTACGATCCAGTAGACCGCAGTGCTTTTATTTTTTTCTTTCACGTTATAAATACGTAACGTAATATTACGCGTAATGCCCGAAGTGGTAGGCAGAAGAGTGTAATACACTCCCACGTTTCACCAGTGAACCGTTATAGTTAACGTTATACATTGAACTAAATTCGTATAAGTGGAATATGTCAACGATTTAATCCAGTTGCATGGAACTGTTCGTTTTAATGTGTTCGGTATTGTATTGCAGCCCAAGACTTTGATGGTATTTTTACACACCGCTCTTTATACTGAGTGATTTATACTATATCCTTTACTTGAGCGTTATTAGGATTTTTTTTCTGTAGTTTCTATTACTGTACCCGGAATTATGTTGAGCTGGAATACATTAGTACGTATATCGTTGGATAAACAAAAAATGTTTGCTTCAAGATAATCCGTAATATCATTAAATATATAATATCCGTAATATCATTAAATATATAATATCCGTAATATCATTAAATATATAATATACGTTATATCATTAAAGAATAATTTTACAAAATTGTAAAATTTCGAGAACTTCTTACTTAATTTCTTACGCGAACATTTTGTTACCTCGTGTTGGTATCTTATAGCCAGCCAGTACGATTAACCCGTTGACTTTTTAAGCCATTATGTACACGTTTAGCTATTACCAATAAACAAACGAATAAACATTTACCAAGTAACCCAATAGGTTTATTATGGGCCGCTCTGGTGGCCGCATCATGGCGTTATTTCAGTATCACTCGATATTCTATCGACTGGCATTAGTACGTTTTGAACGATTTTTTTATCAACAAAATGCGCACTTAGCTGGTATTGTAATTGATTTGATATTCTAAATTTGGACGATGCATGCAAAATTAAAAAAAAAAGAAAAAATTGATGTTTTTGTTCTATTGCGTTTTTTAAAATGATGTTAATCATTTATTGTTGTATGACATACGAAAGAATTAATAAGTTAAATTTTTAAAACGATTTTCGTCAACTTACAAATGGCCATAAGTTAAAACAATAATATGGAAATATATAATATATATTTTAATATGGAATTCGTTAAAACAACAGCAAAAAATTATGTAAGTATTATGAATATTTAATACG
>DWED01000416.1:0-11467 GCA_018245795.1 Protelbella ruficauda | reverse complement strand
AAAAATCCATTAGTACCCGGGATTTGAACCCAGGACCTCCCGATCGGCAGTCGCGCTTGTAACCACTCGACCAAGGCAGTAAAACCTATGGTATCTAGGCAAGTAATAAACTAAAAATATACATACAAAAGTATACTTAGATCAATAAGTTTTTTTACATCCAGACCCAGATCAAATAATCACGCCATATATTTGACGATATTGAACCCATCTAAGAATACCTAACAAATGAACCAACAAAGTCTGTTCCACATTTCTTACAACAATTGTATTAATATTATGTCAATAGCTTTATCATATAAAAACAATATCGAGTTAATGAAGATTTCTTGTTAGTTGTAAAAAGAATTGGTACAAAAACAGATGTTGCACGGACTTCGTAAGTTTTTGCCGGTTCGAGATATTGGCATCACACGCAAAAATAATATTTCATGGAGCAAAATATTGCAATTTCGTAGTTATTATAATATTTTAGTCGTTACCTAATAAACATAAAAAACCGACATTTGTAAACAATGGCCGACTGGCCCGTTGGTGCAGTGGTTAGTGAACCTGGCTGTTGTGAAGGTCGTGGGTTCAATTTCCATCCAGAATAAATATTTGTGTGATGAGCATAAGTAATTGTTTTGTCTCTGAGTGTACATATATCTTATTTATGGTATTTTACAAGCAGAGCTGTAAAGCAGCGGAAACAAAGTCTAAGGTAGTACCACCATAGATAAAATCGGAATATACTTACATAGTTGTACTAACTACATAATTAAACTAATACCTATAAAGCCTAGAATGTAGAGTGTGCAGATAACATTTCATGTCTGATTTGCATATTAATATGTACTCGCGAAGCTATGCTACACTCTTGGTCTCTACTATAGAGCCGTTGAAAAGTACGCCGTCAATACATTTTTTTGGCCAAATGTATACATATCATTTATTTGTGTTTGCACAGCAGATATTTTCTAGTTACATAGGTACCACATGATGGAAAAGAACAAATTTACAACGTGAATACACAATCAATTATTAAATACTTCATACAAGAATTCAGATCTCGATATAAAATGTAAGCAAACCAGATTTATTTCTAGGAACAAAGCCGCCAAGTTCAGGTAATATTTAGTCGCAAGTGTCACGACGCCGATTCTATAGCTCTACGCTAAACGAGTCATTTATTGTACTCTATTTTACAGACAAACGTAGTAACCTTGGGTAAACGACGTAATGTAAACAGCATCACTAAAATATTTCTAGAAATAAGTTACATTATGTTCAAATTAACTTTTCTGCGCTTTATTTCTTTGTTGTCTCTACCATTTGAATGTATATTTTTTATAATTTGTATTGAGAGGTGTTTTTATTTTATTTGTTTAATATTTCACTCGCATATTTATTTTAACAGTATAAACTAACTTAGATAACTCATATGAGAAAACTGTATGCCGGTATTGAAAAAAAATTATTATGGAATGATATGAGAATGCATCAATACTTGTTACTGTGGAACTGACTTTACCACCTGTTGGGTTGCCATAGAACAGCCTGTAGGCTATAGTACAGACCATTCAGAAGGCCATATGTACATATGTCTCAAGATATTTTTAACGAGCGATCCGCTCCGGTTTGGCTTATGAAAGAATTATTAAAATCGCATGAGTAGTTCTGAAGATTGCCTCCCACAAACTTTTAATCATTACTCTTTATAATATTAGTATTGATAATGTCATGTGAGAACACTTATAACCTTGTAGCCTTAAATTGGTCACGTATTACCGTACATAACACAAAGCGATCGTTACTTAACGATTACAAAAAGAACCCAATATCACATCCAACATATGTTCTACTACAAGGGGCGCCTTAAAAAGACAAAACCTTTTGAGACCATGCAGTAAAATGTTGCCAATATTAAAAGTGTACTGATACTTAATTACAGAACACAAGAACGACGTGACTTCCCCTTAATAGAAACAATACGAAATGTGTTGTTGGCCATATTCTTAGCTGTATTCTATTTACCAATTAAAGTTATAATTAAATTACTCATTAGTCTCGTAGGCTAGATCGTATTTTTTAAAAGAAGTACCTCATCGGGTAATTCTTATAAGCAAAAAAAATGTACCACTGCATAAGATTGTTAAGTATTAAAAGAGAAACATGTCATATATTAGACCGGAAATCTTCATACATATTTAGTTTCTTATGATGTTCTCACCAGCAAATATTCCTTGAAAACTCTGTGCTCGTATGTACACTTTATATGTAGGAAACAGCTGTAAACCAGGAAGAGCTTACGCTTTTTCAATTTATTGTCTTTTGAATAAAAATATTTAAATAGCGCTGGAGATGTTCGCGTATTCTGCAAATGCTGTAAAGCCGTTGCATTACAACTGCAACCTAATATGTAATGCTAAAAATCTTGGAATCATTTTTGTTACTGACACATATTTCACAAGTAAAATATGTACGTCACTTAAAGATTTTAGAATTGTAATTTAACATGAATAGAACTGAAACTTAAAATCTGCAACTCAAGTGTTAAATCTACATCATATTGTTTATATAGGATACTTATTAACTTTGTGTGTAACTTCATTTAGTAGGACAGCCCTATGTTCAGCAGTGGACGGAGACAGGCTGATGATGTAATGTGATAGGATTGACTCTGCACTACGCGGCCAGGTTTCTCCTCGTTCTTAGCGAGTGTCGTTTAAATCTTAGTGACTCACCAATGTATCCAAATTTTAAGTCATTTAAAATCTCAGTCGGGGCTCACATACTATCCCACGAAATCACCTATTACTAGACATCACATTTCTAATGCGACATACCTGTATCTATCATTAAATACATACATATTTATTGTCACGCCTATTCCCCATACGGATAGGCAGAGTCTAAGTATTTCCACTTGGCAGACTTCTTTCACCTCCTCTACATTCACGGAAATCATCTAACGTACTCGTCTATTTAAGGAAATTTTGGAACCTTCTTCTAAGGTATCTATTAGGTAAATAGGTTTTATTGTAAATAATAATAAACTCCATTCACTAAATAATATCCCTCTTATTAAAACTAAAACAATGCCCTTCCTGACTCAAACACAAGCAGCTGGACTCGACACAATATTAACATAGTGTTAGTTGTTCAGCAGAAAAAAGTTTAGCATTGGCTAGAGAAGCGAGTTTATTAAAACTTCTTGTTTAGATCGGAACAATAAAAAGTGGCAATTCAACAAATGTAGCTAACTTAGCGCTTTTTGTGCTGAGCGGGGCAACGGCTATTGTCTTGATAAATTTCTTTTTTTAGTAAAGAACGACTAGGCAATAAGGAGTGATTTATGAAGGCTCACTACTCAGTTTTAGTTTCGGCTATAAAGATGTTTTATTCATTTATGTGTAGCACTCAGTTTTCTTTTATCCTGTAAATGGTGAAGGCTTACAGCTTACACCACGCCACATATATGTAGATGTAGCTTGGATTACCGATTGTTGATCACTGGTCGTAAGTTATTCACTCGGCTTAAATGTTATAATCTATGCACACTAACTTTATAACTGGATAATATCAACTGGGTGGGGATTCATAGGTTATATCCCTTACATAGGATAATTTTTGTGTAATAAATGAAGTGAAATTTTTCTTTATCTAGATCTGAATAAATAAGTATCTATATCGGTATTTACGTATATATGGGTAATTTATGAGATGATCACATGTAAAATTTCTGAAAACAGAGTTATATGCGTAATTTTGCAATGGCACACAAAATATTCACGCTCATCACACAGATATTTATACATATATCGGGAATAGATGTTGATACGATTACTTATATTATAAGGAAGGTTTACTAACGATCCTTGTTTAATGAAAACTGGACAAAGCTATCAGAACGCAATATTCGTATGTATATATGTATCTATGTATCAATGTGAGAGAATTTTTTTCTTTTATTAGCAGAACGTTAAATTTTTAGACTATTCCAGACTTTTATGTACATTTATGTTGTATTTTCTGAGTGAAGAGGATCAGAAACTTAATAATAAGTACTTCTTGCGCGCCTTTATCGTGACTATGACAGATCGATTAGTAATTTGTTCATTGCATTGCTGCATTTATATATCCACAGCAAAACGATATCCAGCAAGATTGATTACAGAAGATTTACTTTGCAGTGAGTATTTAGAGGATTTCAATGAGGCTTCAGTCAGAAATAGAACAAAATCAGACCTTGCACGATGATAATTGCGTAAGTTTTAACATTTTTCTAATTCAAGACGTTTTTGTCATCATTTTTTTATTAATTAATAATCGCATTACACTTAAGTAATGTTTGTGGTAGCCGAGGACAGGGCGCGATGGCGCTCATTGGGGGAGGCCTATGTCCAGCAGTGGACTGAGATAGGCTGATGATGATGAAGTAATGTTTTGTGTACGTAATGATGTTTTAAAATTACACGTCCTCTTATTTTATTAATACTACTTCAGTATTTCGTCGTCAACGAGAGTACTTGTAAGTGAAGACGTTAGATACAAGGTTTACTCTTTGTAACTCCTAGTTTTGAGGTTCTACCTTGAATACTTAAATACACTTTGATATAACACATATCAATTTAAATGTTTAAATACAGGAAACCAGCTTAAAATTTCCGGTAATCCTAAAACGACAAAGATTGCAACTCAATCACATTTTAACTGTCTAAAGCCTTAAATAAAATTCGTCGACACATGAGTATCAGTTTAGGACCGAACCTAGCAACAAAGTGTTAGTGTTAAGTCTAGCAGTAAATCCGCTTAGACGGCCATCATCCGCAGCAATGCCCGCTCATTAAGCGCTGCATTGCTTCACATGGGAAGTAAAGACTTTTCAGTTAAGGATTAGGACAGGAAAAGTAAGGAAAGGCGATTTTTATACTGCCCTTAAATAGAGACTGATAGAGGCATATCTTTATTAAAGTAGATATTTTTCCGGCTTCGTAGATAGATTGCACATTTAATTTCAATTCTAAGCGTTTCAGGATATCCATACAAAATAATTTCAACTACCCAAAAACCACGAATCGAACCCAAGACTTCTCCTGCCGCAGTCATATTCACTGACCATTGCATCAAAAGGCCAGTTACAGACATATCAAAAGTAATAATGAATGCAACTCTGTGGTTTCCACATTGACTGAATGCTGTTCTCCGCGAGTTTGAGCTTATCCCGTAAATATCGAATTCATGGTGACCCGTCAGCCAGCGGCTAGATTTTGAGTCGCCTCTACAAATTCTCAAAACATCGTCGTCCTCACATTAAATCCCGTAAATGCCTTAATAGATTATTTGTTTATGTATGTTATTATTATTATAACTATGTATAAGAGTCTTTATATAGGCCCCTTTTTTACGAAAATAGTAGCAAATTAACGGAGAGTGACATCACATTATATGGGATTTTTCAAATACAAAGATCATCTGCTAAGCAATTTAACTAAGTAATTATAACCAGCAACATATTAATAAAAAAATATGGGTTGTCTTTTACCGATTTGCTCTCAATCTACCCATGCAAAGACGTTCAAAGACAATGGAAACCGTTTCAACCGTGTCATTCTGAGTTATTGTACATTTGTAGGTTAATAGGATAAAGTCTGAAATTTTCATAAGGGACAATTTTAATATCTTCATCTTGTTGAAACTCAATGGGCAGTTTTATGAACCATCGTTGCGCGAAATGTTACCGTGTCACCATTAAGGTCGTCACAGACGGAGCTATAATATATAGAAATATAACATATCATTCCGAACATTTTTCCCCGAAGGAGTAAGCAGAGCAGTGTATTACACTCTCACGTCTGACAAGTTATATTTACGTCCCACCATGAAATAGGGGGGAGGGAGTATTATTATACTCTGTTATAATATTTACCATAGCAAACTACCACATACGGTAATTTTACTATAATATACTTTGCAGTCATTTTCTGAGCAGCAATATGTATTGCTGTACCGAGATATATCTTGCTATATCTGTTCATATATTTTGACGGGACAGGAAAGCGTCATGGCTACGTGTGCGGTCATTCCAGCGTTACTACAGAGAATGTATAGCATGTAATATACCGTAATATGCCTTGCTATATTTTATATTGTAGTCTGTCTGTGACTACCTTTACCGTTACTTAGCGGAGTTTCCTTCAAACAGTCGTTAACGAAGACGTCATAACAATTGTTTTTACAAGTTCAGATAGGGCCAGCGACAGCCGTATAAATAACTTGTTCAAACAAGTTTTTGCGTTGCGAAATGAGACCCCTTGCTTTAATGTCTAATAACAAAAATTATAAAGAAGTTATGTTTGTCTCATAATGTATTGAAAAGAAAATAGACATCTTGATAAGAAAAAGAGAGAGAACAGATAAAACTAACGTAGTTAATAGCGTAAACGATGAAAATCTTTTATTTCTGCCTACCTCGAAGGAAAATAGCATTAAGTTTAAAAATAAATTTATGATATAGATGGCAATATTAAATATACAAATGGAAGATTATAAAAAAGGTATATGAAAGAAATCTATTATAATACAAATTTCAGGCACCGTACACAAATCATTGTTAACAAATCGAAATATACACTGAAGTTCTACTTAACTTCAAGCACAGTAATTATTATTCCTAAATCTTGCTGCTTGGCAGCCAAAACATTTATAGGGATGTCACATCACAGTTCAATCCTTAACATATAATTGTACGAATAAAAATCTGCTAGGCACTACTAAAAAATAGGTTTTTACTCAAAAACCGTAGGTACTGTGATGAATATGAATCAAAATTAATTTTGTTACGATAATAAAAATTGCGAACAATATATAGTAATATTTATTGCTCAATAAATCATAGTGATTTAGTTGTTAGACGTAGGTACATATTATAGGGTTACAAGTATACTTGAAGCCTTTTTTACAAGAAACATCATAAACAAACGACATGGCAATCTTATTTTAATTATCACAGTGTCTCAGCGCCATTAACAAACAGAATGAGTATAAACTGAGTTTAAAATACGTAAACTTTGTATTTATAGCGAGGACGGCCAAGATAAAGGAGTTTTGGTTCCATGGCGGGACTTCGCCGCTGAATTGTTTTAAATTAACACCATGGGACAACCGCATTGTTTTGTTAATATTCATGGCTAGATATCTACCCTGCTGTGTGCGCTTTAGAAATTGGCAAGTTTGAGCAATAAACATTTTGAGTACTTGCGCTAAAAATATTTCTTCAAACTATTGTTTGAAGAGATTTTGTTGAAAGAAGAAAAATACGCTTATCTGTGCCTATGAGGATTATTAAATATCTAGTACATGTATTTGTATATTTCTTCTTCCTTTAAAGTATAAATATTCTTATTACTTTAATCGATGTCTCTCATATTACACGGCAACAGGATCACCACGTATTCCATGGGACATAAAGGTAATTGGTGAAACGTAGGGGTGTACTACAGTTCTCTGTCTACCCCTTCGGGGCTTACAGGGACGATGTTACGTTACGTTTCCTATATTACAGGTCAATAGGTCAATAGGTCATAGTCAATTTTATCTCCACTGATTCAAAATCGCTCCTGGTAAGTTTTTGCCCCACCGCAGTTGCCTATGAGAACCATGCTTTGCAGCAGTGTGTCCCAAACGATTGTGACGTACCCAATTATGATATATACTAGTGTGTTTGGGCAAACAAACATCTCACCTGTCTAATGTTAATTGATAATAATTTATGCCCAAAGACATCAGGTCACTTTAAAAATTCTCTAAGGCGTGTGAAGTCTGCCAACCCTCTCATTAACCCTCTAATTCTGAAAGGAGACTCGTGTTCCATGGGTCGAGTATAAAAATTAGGTCGGTTTGTTTCACAGACCTTGACTTGGATATCTTGGTAATTGAAAGAAAATGAGTAACTGCATAAAATAAAGATGACGGCATGGTTTTATTTTTGTCAGGCGCATAATCGATCCGATACTAGTTCTCAGAACTGTGGAATCTAATACCTTTTTGTTACAACTTCAACGTAATAGAGAATGGATAGAAATGGATATCGACTGATGCACGATCATCAATCAATATAGTATTGCACCCATACGTAGTGTATGGAAGATCAACAACAAATCTTTTATAGGTCTGCCATCACCGCCTACACAAGGCGAGCTCGTCACCTTGGGGCAGCCGTCCCCATGAGAACTGCTTGGGTAAGATGGGATTTCTGATGGCTCATAATCCTCACACAGCACCATTAGCGTCGTAGCATGGGACGAATCAATCCACCCATCCACTGTTTTATAGTTCCTCTTTTGACGCCGAAATATTAGAACGAGAAGGAGTCATATTGCATAGTACTTATAATATTTAAAATATCCGATGTGCTTTAAAGCGAAGTCTTTAAATCCCCAAACGTAACACTTCTACAACGACACAAATCCCAAGTTTTCTCTCCCAGCTTGAAGTTTTTTCCTCTTTTCGCAACGGAACTAAAATTAGTCGGCGAAACGGTGAAATGTCTGTAAGTCCGAATCTAGACAGACTCATCACTCAAATCTTTACCGTAGACTTTGAGTTAAGCGGCTCGCGGGTGCGGCATGCGTCATGCGTTTAAGACATGCAGTAGAGGAACATTCTAGAAACATGTCAGTATTTTTCGATAATTTTATTTCGCAACTTTACGCCGTCGGAGATGAGATTAAAACTAAATCTATTTTCTCCAACACAGTTTGTTGTGACTACAAATAAATTGATAATCTCCTTAACTTTTTTTCTCTCCTGACTTGAGTGAGCTAATCGCGAGCGATGCCTCTGAAGAACGGAAAATATTAGCATTATTAGCCAAAAAAACATACATTAGAAGTCTCCCCACGTCGAATGGTAACTAGAAAAATCCTTTTCGAAATTCGTGAACTAAAGCTTCATCGTCTGCGAATTGCCACATAAGCCGCAGTCGCAAGCTGCAGCCGCGTCACCGTTTACGAAAGCTACGGACTTAAGCAGGCACTAAGGTATGAATATGCAAGAGTAATCTCTCAGAATAGCGTCGCCGTGACACAGTTTTTATGAAACAAAACAGAAGCAGTCAAGTAGTTTTAAGACGCCGGAAATAGAACTATGTATTGTACTAGTCATTAGTCCGCGCTGTATTATTTTAAACACTGCACAGATAATTATAAAAGACTTGCATTAACTATTTCATTATGGAATGTAAACGTAACTTGTGAAACGTGGGAGTGTACTACGCTCCTCTGCCTACCCCTTCGGCGATTACAGGCGTGAATCTATATTATATTACGTTACTTGCATTGACGTTTATCAATTTTAGAACAGTTTTTTTAACATCTTAACGAGGAAAGCTAATAATTGTATCTACATATATTGATCCAAAATATTCTAGATTTTTCGCTTCGAAATCACTATAAATATGGTGCAGTTATAGCTATGTACTGGATAAAGACTCTACACGCGTTTAGCCTAAGGCTTTTTGTCAATGCTATAAATCATCAGATTGTTTACGGAATTATTAAATAGATAAGGGAATGATACTCTAATTAATTACGTTTCTTAAAATTATATTTATGTTCGCCCATTATTAATTTCCACTAAAAATATTACAAACACGTTTTGTTCGACTCGTTTTGTTAACGAAATAGAAAATTACCAATTATATCCAGCCCGTACGAGATAAAAAGATTTGTGACGTCCATTGTTATACATATACCCTTGTGTCGTTATTTTTTTATTGGGTGTCTGGCCACTTTGCAAATTAGCGTTTCAAAATTAAACGATAATATATTGTTATCCCCACAGGCAGTGGCGCCATCTTAAAAAAAAAGTGTAGGAGAAAGTCAGCTTCTAAATAAGAAAGTATTTTTTGCTTACAAGTATTTAAATTCAATTACAATACGGACTATATATATTATAACAGATGTCCCAATTCGATAGCATAGACAATGTCAATGGTACAAATGTCATTTTAGTAAAATGAATTAATTAAATGATGCCAAATAATAAAATATCAAAAAATTTAAAAGTTACGATAATAAAAATTAAATTCAAATTCAAATATGGCACAAACGTTTATATCAGCATAAGGCTTTAAACAACACACATTGAACTTCAAAACCATATTAATATTTTTTTGTTGTGATAACTATATTAGTAAATATATTGTTTACTGCAATATATTTAAAAAACATCTTTAAATACGAGTAAGTATATACGTTTCCTAACTATAGACTAGGAGCACACTTGTGTTAGGACTTCAAAAATGTTCCAGGGTATTTCGACTTTAAAATTGTCTCTACTGTCCCAAATTTATGCCTACATTTATTAATAATATTAATATAAATGTCTTCCATGTACCAACACTTTAGAAAATCTAATGTAGAATATTCGAATAATATCGATGCGGAAATAAAACCCACAACTTCAATCGTCAGTCGCGCTGGCAACCACTAGACCAACAAGGTAGTCGAGAAACGAAATGCATAACAAAAACAAGACGCAATATAAAAACAAAAAAAAAATTACATCCAAAAGAATATCAGACTCTAAGTATTGATCCAGACATTCCAGCTCGTTCCAGCTCGCCCAAGCTCACTGCAGCTCGTATTTCAGGCTTGCAGCACGTTTATGTTTACTACTTGACACATAAATACACGTTATAAAATTTTATATACTTATCTGCTAGTGAATGCATCAAATCCATTTTGTTATTATCACGAGCGGGATAGGAGTTCCTTTATTAGCTTTATTCTCTTTATTGATTTTGAGAGCATATAAATAATAAATATATACATATATACGTATATAGATATAAATAGGAAAGTTGTGATAGGTTATACAAAGAAAATCCGTCTTAAGATCAAACATCACTTGAAGTAAGATTGAAGAAAACCATTGTAAAAAATCTGCACATCTTAGTTCTTCCTAATGTTCTGTAAGATCTGTTAAAGATCTGCTATTCTGCACTTATATACCTTCACTGATTGCTTATGCCCTTAACCTATCCAATAGCAGATAGATAAAAACGAAAACGATGTATATTATATACATATGTATACGATTTGGGCTCTTTTAAAAAATCTAGTCTAGAATATTCTCCAGCACTCTGGTACTACAGCTTATTTGAGGCCAACCAACATTTTATTCCGTACTGAATATGGGTCTCGCCTAGTATGCAGAGTTCGCGTGAACCTGCCCTCTCAAACACGGAAGCGCAAACAAATATTAGCCATTAGCGGCTTCCAAAACTCGATTATGCAAATTGGGAGTAAGATGAGTTATGGCCGTGATTCGGGGAAGTAGCTATTTGAAGTTCTCCATCGATTAACATTCTTCTTTCCCTGTACAGGGCTAAGTACATTAGCACAGATGCTTTTTATGCGATAAAAAACGTAACATAATTCCTGAAGGGGTAGGCAGAGGAGTGTAGTACACCCCCACCTTT
>DWED01000415.1:0-11472 GCA_018245795.1 Protelbella ruficauda | reverse complement strand
CGCCTCAAATAGGTGTATGGCAATAGGCTCACCACCTATTCCATGGGACGTAAACGTAACTGGTGAAACGTGGGGCTGTACTACACTTCTCTGCCTTCCTCATCGGAGATTACAGGCGTGATGTTACGTTTTTAAGTGTAATAAAAAGTTGTTATATATTGGAGATCGTTACTGAAATCCAAACCAAGCGAACTATCTATCATGATCATCATTTCAATCCACTGACGACAATTAGGTACTGGATGGAAAAAAACCATAAGATGAAGAAAAACCGTGAATTGCCTAATGTATAAATGAGTATAATTAATTTATGCGATTGAAGGTCACAAGGAATTAATTGTAATTTTTTTTACTATCCATAAATCAGCGTTAACAATATGACTAATCAAACAATATTACAAGTACAAGTCAATTATGTAAATCGTACTTATCGTAGCTAAACTAACATCGTTCGATCCTCGGTACCGGGCGTTAGAGTTCCTCATAAAGCGGTCATTCATAGTCAATTATTATCTAGAAACGTAATGGCTGTCAGTAGATACAATCGCCACTTCAACATATATACGTTCGGAAGTGTTACAATTGTGGACAGGCGCCCTGTCATATTTAATGGACTCGCCGCAGTCTGCGTTGTTTCTACTGCGACTTAGAGTGTGTTATATCGGTGGCATTGAGTTGTATTTAACTGAACCATATAAAATGAGGGTTTATAAAATAATATGAGTTCACTGAATTTGCATTATTTATTTATATGTAGAAAAAAATCCATTCAATGTTTTGCCCTTTAATCCTGTAAGGGACGGATAAAAAAAAACAATGTAAAATATCGTGAACTCCGCTTAGCATGTAAAAATATACCGTTAATTTTAAATAGCTGTTGTATATATTAACGATAGAAAAAAAAATAAAAAATACAGTAAAAAGGCGTTATAACACAAAACGAAAAACGCAACGCTCAGACTTAGCCTCAGCTTATTTTGTCGCGTAGCCCTAACAGGCACATACATTTCCTGTACATAAAAATATTTGGCATGCGATACTCTCTGCCATTACTATAAGGGACCTGGCGTCACAACATAATAATAAACACAGAACCAATAGCAAGTGTAGACGAACCTTTACGGTCATTTCATTGTAATGTGGTACAGAAAGCATCTTCATACTAACCGTCGAAATAGTTTTGTTAACTTGTACAAGGTTTACAACACTATTATTCATGTCTCTACCAACTAACCATAATACAACAACTAGTTAATAAATATCTGTAGTAACAATCACTCAATAACTATATCAGCAATATTGTGATTGTGTGATTTTAATAATTAAAAAACCAAGAATAGTGGTTAAGATTACAGCCTTTCACTCCGGAAGTCCTGATTTTAAATCCCAGAACGCAATTCATTATAAAAAAAAAAATTGTGGTGAAAAAAACATCGTGAGGAACCGTGCACACCATAAAGTTATATTGACTTACTACAAAGTGAAAAAACATTGAAATACACACATTCCAAATATAAGCAAACGACATATGTACATGCAAATACAGATACTTTCCAAAACTTATTAATCGCATACCGAGAAATCTCAAATTAGTCATTGATGTCTCAGCTTTGAAAGAAGCAAATAAAAATACTTATGACTTGCGATAAGTCAAAGGTTTGTTACAAAAAACTCCCATGACAGTCGTAGAACTTTGCCTAATTCGTTTATTGGAAAAAAAACCATAAATAACTTAAATCGTGACAGAGCCCACGAAGGTCTGTAATTACGCTGACCAACTATTTGAACTACTTAGGGACTGTGCACTCAGCCCTTCACCTATCACGTTTACATTTCCGATTGCCAAACGCAAAGGGAATAATGATAGGTTGTTATTTATTTGTATAGTGGCGCTACTGGTGGCGGTTATTTCTCTAGTTATATTACGGTATTACGGTATATTACGGTATTTAGATATTTGTGTAGTCTCTTGAATTTATTATTTCAAGATGCAGAAAAATACGACAACGTTATACAATGGTGACGTATTTTAATTTTGTCAATCGATTGATCGATCGATCAAATCCATCAATCGATAGATTGATCGATCAAATCAATAAATCGGTCGATCGATCGATCAATATAACGATCCGGTAATTAGAAGAGCCGAATACAAAGCTCTGTTGTGTGACTTGATAGAACCCTATCTCCAGTAGTAGATCAGCATACATAACCCGTCCTTAGGAATGATCAATTAAGACCTAATTTCAATAAGTATTACCTAACAAATACTTTCCGTATTTCTTTAGAAAAAAAGGTCAACAAAATGGAAACATATATGAGAAATTAACGTAATTTAATAAAGTCAATTGAAATCCTTAACGTACTATACATTTCCGTAATTAAATTAAAGTAAATTTATTATTTTTCAAACATAACTGTAAAATAAGAGGCGACAATATGTAAAAAAGCATACAATTTTACCAATTTAATATTATTTCGCCTTTACAACATATACAATTCGCAACATGCCTTACTGATTAAAATTTAAAATAAAGCGTTTATTTTCCGCTCCAAATACGACCGCAACTTTACGTTTGCATCACCTCAACAACACGAACAGTGGGCTTGTTTTTGATGAGGAAAGCATTTTATTCACGATTAATTGTTAATAGTGAAATTGACGTGTTAATGAGCTTTGAGACAGGAGATTCGGAAATTAGTCCCGTTCACACGTATTTATCACGATAACGCTGTGAGACGGTTTAATGAATGAACGGAATCTGTTAATGAGCTTACAGAGCTTTTGATACGGTCGGAACTCGGCGTGTGGCCGTTTAAAGCTTGCTTGTATGATACCACGCATGTTATATAGGGAGGGTAAATAAAAAACTTCCCTTTAGTATAGATGCAACGGAATTAAGATTGAAGGTTATAATGTATATTAATAAATGGACGATATTTATATCAATGTTGGACCTTTGTAAAGTATATAAATCTTATAATGAATAGAACTATTTGATTCTGTATTTGATTGAAAAGTTAATAAATTAAAATTGCAATTCTTCTTAATTACAATACGCTTTAAGCTTTAAAAATATCATTACAGCCCTAATTATATATCCAAATTTTAACGAAGATTTCTTCTTCCTGTCTTGCTTTATATTTAAAAAATAAATGATCATCGAAACAGAAGATACAAATTTAATACTTCCAAAAAAGAAAGAATTATTTATAATAAAGAAACATTTATAAGCTTCACACTACATTCGAAAATTTTAATATGAGAGTTGTTCATCGAATTGGAACCCATGACTCCGATTAGAAACCATTCAATCACACAGCGAACGAACGTCAATAATGCACTTTAAGCCGCTCAAATAAATATACCAGGACTGTGAACTGCATAGTGTGTGAAATTTGATTAGATTAAAGCGCATTTGCGCTGCTCACGACTGCGTATTTTATTTGCTAGGTTCACGACTTCGTGCACTTACATGATAATAATAATATAATTTTGTAAGTAAGGAAGTAAATAAACATTAGTATCTTTTTTCCTGTACATAAAAAGGATATTTTTATTTTTGTTTATGTGAAATGCACAAATTTAACCTAGTTAATAAACACTACATATGTATTTTGCCGAACTAAACTTTATTATTTATAGTACTTAAATTTCTATATATACGTAACTTAAGTACCAATTATAAATATGTCTTATGATATATAAAGAATCTTAACGGAATTATTTAGGTTAATAGTAACATTATATTGTAAGGTATTTCTAATATTCTTTGAAGCGAGCTTTGAATGTTACAAAGTTTCCGTAGCCATTATTTTGATCACTACTTTCTATCTTCGCGCCCAAAACACTTTGAAACTTCCTCAAATTGCCTTTATAATTCAGGCTGAAGATTCTTTAATGCGAAGTTCAACTAAACGAACGCCATCAAAACTTTTTACTAAGTATTCGTCTCCACTTTCAATATTTACTCTGAATGTAATGAATTTACATGTTATAGGATATGACGTTAGTATCATAACATTCTTTCCTATTAGAAAGCGAAGTTATTTGATATGGGTGCCATTATCCTCCTCAAAGATTATCTGTACCTTGCTATAGAATGTCCCGTTAATATAAAACTATAATGCTCTTACTAAATCCGGGTTAAGTACGCACACATTTGTTTTTAGTCACAATTTAAGTACCGACCAATATATCAACGGCGAGGCTTACGCGTTCCGGTCCAGTACACCTCGCTGCACCGTTTGAAATTAATGGGATTAAATAAATACACCATGACACCATTAATATTGCCTAATTTGGTATGTAAATACTTACAAATTGTGCGGTTTTATCTCATTTATTAGATCGTCTGAGATCTCTTTTACATATTATGAAAGCGCTTTCGGATATTATAACTCTTGATGGGCGTAAATGCTTTGACAGTATCGCCAGATCATAATAATGGCATTTATCCCATCGATAGCGTATTAGCATGACCTTGATACGAAGATAAGATTTCATTAAAGAAACTCATATTAATTTGTATTAAAAGTATCAGTAGCTTTCACTGCTTGAATACAGAAAACAATTGGCCAATAAGCATAATTTTACGATTGCACTACCCACAAGATCAGTTTAATACTATTGTAAAAGTTCATGAATTTGTTTGAAAAGAAGCAATTTTTGTTCCAGATTAACAGTTCCGGGTCAACAAATGATACAGTTACCAAGCGACAAAGAAGATGAAGAGGAAACGGGCACACGGTTCAGACGGACTGGATCCGAAAGGTTAAGAGACGGAGCAAAGGCGTTATTACGGCGAGTGGAATCCCTCAAAACTAGAAGAAGAAAACGACAGAACAGAACAGAAGTCATCGTATCATCACCCCATTTCTTAGACGTTCAGCAGGATAAATATCCTGACTTGAACTACATTGACATGACACCGACCACGCCAACAGCATTTCCCTTCTCGCCCATACCAGATTACCATAGCTCTCCCATTCATGCTCCAGCTATAAGAACACAGCCGCCATCACCCATGACAATCATGCCTCCATCACCCATCGCTCCCCTAGAACCATCCTTCGTCTTAAATCCCCCTTTCGGTGATGACAGTTCCAGCTATGCATCAGATGGCAGTATGGGCTCTAGTAATAAGAGTTCCAAGTCAAAACTTGGAAGAGCAAAGAGGATTTTTCATAGAGGGATAAAAAGTGATGATTCTAGTGCATTGAGTGATTCTGAGTGTCAACCAGCAAGTTGGAGACATAATTACTATAAGGAATACCATACTCAGCATAACACCGAAGTAAGTATTTCCACCACAAAAACATAGTTAAAACCATTTTTCTGCGTAGTCATTCGACCATATTCTAAGCAATATTTTCATCTTCAGGTATTCGTGGAACCACCTTCACCAGTGCAGCTGAAGCCAGATCCAGAAGTCCTGCGGGAGGTGCAAAAATCTCCCGGCCACACGCCGCATCGACGGCAGGCCATCAGGACCAGTTCACTCAACTTAGGAAAGGATGGCCAGAAGTGAGTTGTATTTGTCACTGATTATATTTCAACTCTTAATAGTAACATTTAGTTAAGACTTTTAAGTTGTATGACTTTGGCAGAAACATTAACATTTTAACAACATGACACATCAGTTTTTGCTTAAAGAGATAGAGTCAAAGGATTGTTATTTCACCATTCATGTTATATATCGCTTGGAATAGGGAGTGAGCTTACATACTTATATACACCGGGCACAAATCCAGACTCAGACCAACTATGGAATTTCAAGTTAAAAAACCCATTAATATTTTACCCGATCCGGGGATCCAAGCCAGGACCAAGATCGATCAACGGTCGCGCTAGCATCACATTTTAATAAAAAACTGCTTTTACGCTTCGTTACAACTGCGTCCTAGCAAAGCCCAATTTACCAAGACAGAGCTGGATTAATTCTAGGGTCGCTTGAATTCCGAACAAAATAGTATTGAAACAGGGGGTTTTTCCCATCGACTAATAATAAACATAATACACGGTTCTCTTGCTCACTCTTAATACTCATAGCTCATGATTGTCCAAACAAAAATAAAATATCCCCACGTTCACATTGATTTAATTACTATTGAAATATTAATTTATCTTCATATTATGTCACGATGTCTCTTTAGACTTACTTCAGAATGTCAATTACGACTTTATAAAGTCGTAGCCACACCAACCGTTGTAATGCTTACGATTAATAATGTACCTACTTCTTGATCTGTGCCTGCCTCGTATTGAAATTATTGTCGTAAGGCGACCCTAATGTCAAATGGGGTTAAAATACGACTAACTGAAGACACACCCAACGAAGACCGGTGGGGTCATTTTTGATATAATAACCGCGCAATGTCACCCCAGATATCTTTATAACTGTTCCAAAGTAAAACTAGCACAGATGATCTATTGATTTGTATGTTATAAGGATCGTGTGTTCTACGCTTAATACAAAGTTTCAGCGAAGAAGTAACTTCGAACACTCATCGCTGTTAAGAGAAAATTTGGCAAACTTTTTAAGTTAGCGACTTGCTGTACTCCCTCTTCACTTTATATAATCGTTCTCCGTGGACTCATGAAACAAGAGTACAAACTTGTAGAAATATTCAGTCCTTTGTGCCCAGCTATTTAACAAAATCGCCTCGTTTTCTGGTTTATTATTTCAATTAAGTTAATTGTTTAAACATGTATTTATATATGAGTATATTATGTTTTAAAAATTTCATTAAATGCGTAGAAAATTTCACATCGAAACAAATGCATAGTTACGTGCTGTTACTGAAACATGAAATATGCAATACATTGATTGGAAATATTCATTTTACGGTTTATTTAACTTGTTAGGATTCTCTTGTGAAGACTTCGTCTTATTGGCCTAATTCTCATACTAATTGAAAAAACAAAGCATTCTTGATATTATCAACATTATTCATATGTTATAAATGTTTATATGTCTGTATGTATATGTATTCCGTTTTACAACAAGATATACAAGTACATATGTACATACGTGTGCAAAAATAATGTTACAATATTACAAAAGGACTGTTTGTGTCGGTCTGAAGGTACTTCGTAAATATAATTCGTAAACAAAATCTACCTGCCACGTGAAAATTATATATAATATTGTTCAAACAAACATAAATATTACGAATATATTATATTTGCTTCCGCTGACACCATATACCTATGCCTCTTTTGATTGTGGCAATGTAGACAAAGACTTTTGTTAGAAACGCGAATATGTGGTGAAAAAGAATTGTAGGATATAATCGCGTAAAGAATATATTATTGCTTTAAACTAGACCTCATTTAGCCACTCAAAAGCTTCTATTGGAACATGGAACGTTTTAATATGTCACACAAAGGATATTGTTTTTAGGTATTTTTAATTTTTAAATCTTTGATGCAATAATAGAGATTTTTTTAACCTCTTGGGTTCAAAAAGCGATTATGCTAAGCCAACAATTTTCTTCCAATCTTCTCTTTTGAGATATTTAGTCAATTTATATCATAGGCCGCTTTGTTTTATATTAAAACATTTTTTTAAAAGTTTTTCCTAACCTCTCCTTTAAGGTATTCGTTCAACTCTAAATTTCATTGTCCTTTGTTTCAAAGGTTTCGTGACAGGAGTTTGAAAAGAGACAAATCAGCGTCCAGAAGTTCAGAACTCGATAGCAGCCCGAACTCCGCAGGGTCGAGGTCGCAAGACGGTGACCAGGATGATGACGACGACAGCCTTGATATGAAGACCAAAAAGTAAGATAGTCAATTGGATCTGAAAAGTTAAACTCTTAATACAGTATGCTTCGAAATTATCTAATAGAAACTATACATACATATTTTCACGCCAAGTCCCACTACGGGGTATCCAGAGCACGGAGTGCCAAATATCTTTACCCTTGCAGTATTATAATGTAACATCTAAAAGATTTCGAAATTATTTTGAGTTACAATGATAATAAAAGAAAAGACATTTTACTCCCCTTTCCAATGGGAACAATATATTTGGGCTTTAAACATTCGCCAAACTGCAACATTTTCCGAAGAACATTATAGACAACTTTAAGGATTCGTGTTGAAGGTTTTATTCACCGTTTTAATCAATAATTTTTAACGTTATTAATGTATACATTTTCACAATATCAATACATCTAGGGATTCCGATCCGAAACCAACAAAGTAGGAAGCTGAAATTAAAACAACTCAGCTATTTCTTAGTAATGTTTTTTGATAATTAATACGTTAAAATTTATTACCAGAATGTTACAAAAAGCTGAAAAGTTATTTTACACAATCTTCTATTATCCTAATGTGGATTAGACTTTTGGAATGAACAGCTAATGAATTCACTCAGATAACAAATCAAAGTATAAGAAGACGTGTGGTGATTACGTAGCAAGATAAACTTAGCACTAATAAAGCCAGTAAAATAAATATAAATGTAGGAAGAAACGTGTTAATTGTAACAAACCGCAATTTCGATCACTAACCTTAAGTAACAGATAATCATAAGATCATATCTTTAGATCTGTAACGTTAAGATGATTGTACCACTTAGTCTTTAACGACTTCAAGACTTTGTATAAGTAATACATGTTGAGCGCAGTAAACTTACAGCTAAAAATCATTGCTTGCGACAAAATTTCTTGGTTCTACAATTATGTACTTGTAATTTATAAGGATGTTACAATTATCATTTATTTGATGATCTATTTTTTAATCATATGATGCACTTATCAACTAGTATAACTTAATTAACATCAATAATATTTAGATATGACGTTCATACTAATTTCAATATTGTTCTATTTACAGAAACAACATACAAAGATGGTATTCGTTCCGAACCAGCGCGCTCAACGGAGGTCCCAAAGCCAATAATACCTTACAACCCGCACCCAACCAAAAGGACCCAGAAGCCTATTGTAAGTATAGGCACTGTTCACTCTTGTAACGGAAAATGATAACACGTCAATTATATTAAGAGTGTTATTTAATATAAAGCAGTATTCACTGATAACAGGGTATAACAGTTTATATGACTGTTGGTACATTTAAATGTATAATTATTGGTAATGACGCCATCTATGCAACACTTGAGGAACTACGTGATATTCGTCATTGGGCAATAGTATTTGAATAAAACCACAACGCGAAGTCAATGTATTACCTCAGTTATTTAGACCAAACTACCAATAATAATAGACTCTCAGACGTTATCTACTTTGAAGCAGAAAGATTAGGCTTTTCAATTGAATCTTTTAATTAATAATTTAGTATTAACTGTTATTGTTTGGCTAGAATATTAAACTGATATTTCAGATAAACACAACTCCCAAGTGCTTAGTAAGTTCTTGAATAAATTATCCTTCAACGAAAACTTCCTTCTTGGAATTGCGCGTATCCCCCATGGTTGTTTTACGGGTCGGGTTGAACAGAACATTTCTTACACCAGAATTCTCGATTATATCACGACAACTGTAGAGTAGTGCATAATTCTTCTCATATTTTATTCCGATTTGAAGGGTATTATAGACGATATGATTATTATACCAACAAAGATATAACAAATCTGTACATTTAAAACTTATTGTTTAATTTAAAGCTAGGATATGGAGGGTCTATTTAAAATCTTGTGGCATTCTAGACTAGGCATTCCTTAAGAAGGGTAGAACCAACGATTAAAATTATAAAATCTTCGCTGGAAAAGCATGACGGAACCAATTTTCGACATGTAATCAGTCCTTTCTTTTATTTTAGTGTCACGCCCAATGTCATCTCTGTCGTGTGGTCAATTGCACATCTTGCGGAAATTAGCGCTACTAAGATTAACAGCATGTATGGAACGATACTGCCCGTCTCATAAGTCTGGATGGAACTGGGAGCTGCCCAAGCTGATACGGAAGATCAAAACTCCGGATTATAAGGGTAAATAACAGTCTTATCACATTCATCAATTACAAAACCCTTACAATGTCTCGTGTCTTGAACATTACAACACATAACACCATCTCGTCTGTAATTCCCGAAGGGGTCGACAGTGTAGTACACCAGTTAGAAGTTGACATTGACCAGGTTGAACCTTACTAAATGTTGTTTTAGATAAAACAGTCTTCGGTGTTCCTCTGACGGTATCTCTGCAAAGGACGGGCCACTCGCTACCAAAGCCTATACAATGTGCTTTGAACTGGCTAAAGAATAATGCTCTGGATCAAGTAAGTTATTTTAACGATAAACTGTTAAAATTAATGCAATTTTCTTTGATGGAACAAGCTAGATATAAAGAATTTAAAGTATAAACTTGTAATTGCAATTAAATTTGACAAACCTTAAACCTTATTAAGGATTACTGAAATGGTACTAGAGTCACTTCATGTATCAGTGGAACGAAAAAAGTTATGTAAAGTTGCATGTTTAAAAACAATGGCGAAGATTTATAACTGATAACTTGTGTAGATTGATTACGATAATAAAAAAAAACATTGAAAATCGCATTAAATATAATAAACAAATTATGGATAATAATACAAAAATCATAATTCCAGATGGGAATCTTCAGGAAAGCGGGCGTAAAGTCCCGGATAGCGAAACTACGTACATTGGTTGAAGCAGCCGGAGCTGTGAACAGTCCTTTCGCTACAGAGAATATTAATATAATAGACCCAGCTCAGTCTAGTCTGAATTTCGACGGAGCCCAAGCACATGATGTCGCTGACATGGTGAAACAGTACTTCAGAGAACTGCCTGACGCTTTGCTCACGAACAAACTTAGCGAAACCTTTATTGCTATTTTTCAACGTAAGTGATTTGATGACAAAGTGCTCATTAATTTTGTAATATATTCGCTTTTTAGTTGGTCCTAATTAGATATTACGAAATTTCAGATGTTCCTGAACCATTGCGACCTGATGCAGTTCAATGTGCGCTGCTTCTGTTACCCGAAGAACATTTAGAAGCTCTGCATTCTCTGCTAATATTTCTTTATGAGGTTCGTATTCAAAATAATTTTCTACCTCAGG
The DNA here is from genome assembly GCA_018245795.1 of Protelbella ruficauda. Classification (NCBI taxonomy): domain Eukaryota; kingdom Metazoa; phylum Arthropoda; class Insecta; order Lepidoptera; family Hesperiidae; genus Protelbella; species Protelbella ruficauda. The sequence continues at coordinate 426 of DWED01000415.1, read as the reverse complement.
ATTTAACAAATGTAAAGGAAATGTACAAATATACTTTTGGTAACAATAATATTGGATAGGTTGGAAACTAATTAATTTGAAAGTCATCTGGTCATACTGGTCATTACTGAATAAGATCTATTCATAATAAAATTGTACCGTTCCATAGGTATCAGAACACTCGGCAGTAAATCAAATGACAGCATCAAACCTAGCGGTGTGCCTCGCGCCCACGCTGCTGCGGCTGCACCACGCGCCGCCGCAGACCGGCAGCACTAAAGAAGGCAATTCCAACAGGTAACGCTTCATGAGGCTATATATATATTCCCATAAAGTGGTATTACCATCACCAGTTGTAGACACCAAAGTACTGATTACTATGTTCTAACGTAACATCACGCCTGTAATCCCTGAAGGGGTAGGCAGAGGAGTGTAGTACACTCCCAC
>DWED01000414.1:0-11478 GCA_018245795.1 Protelbella ruficauda | reverse complement strand
AGTTAGAATTCTGTCTTTAGTTCGGAGGCTCTGGGTTCAAATCCTAGCGCTCATCAGCGATTGCAGCGAGTTGGCGGCCGTACATAATTTAAACATGTAATGTGCATTTTAGGTATTTGTTTTTTAAAAATTTTTCAACACTTTCTTTATTATTAAGGTAGTATTGATATTCAGGTCCTTTCTATCTAAAATATTATCAGAAACATTTATGTAATATAATTGGAAACATGTTTACTATTATAAGTACTCTAGAATTTCCCGTTATACTTCTTAGTACGCTCCTAACAGGAGTAGCTTTTCAAGAATATAAAATTTTTTCTTATTAGAAATATTTATTTGATAAAATCTCATCAGAATCAACGTTAGACTAAAATTATAGTGAAGCCAATAAAAGCGTTGCACCGTCTTGAAGAAATTAGTGAAATAATTTCTTAAATATTCTGAAAGTTTTTGAGTCTAATAACATTAGTTAAAATAATATTAAAAAAAAAAACCCTATCGACAACGAAATTAGTTTCTTTATCATGTTTTCGATCCGTAATTAAAAAATAAACAAATATGGAGAGGAAAAACTAGTCGTATTTGCCGTATATTATTATTTTTAGTAAGTTGGGACTGAGGACGCCCATTAAAGGCTTGCGATTTAAGTGAGGGTCAGATTCCATTAAAATTTCTATACACTCACTGAATCATAAATGATATAACTAAGCTAAATGATAATGGAGATTGATTATTAAATAATCCAATTATATTTCGAGACTCTCTAACAACAGTAAAACCAAACTGTGTTATTTGACGATTAAAGCATTAACCCTTTCATCGTTTCACTGTTGCGCATTGGGCCCCTTACGTTTGAGGATTGTGGGCAAAGAATCCTTCAGGGAAGTCTAACGTCCAGCAGTGAGCTAAGTTCCACAGATCTATGGATTTTTGTTATTCATATACATATGTCTTCACTACGAATTTCATATTAAGTTAGTAAGCGTATTAAAATACCTGTAATTGAAATGAATAAGAATGAAACCTGTATTATATTTACCTCTTTACAACTCGTTTAGAATATGATTATCAAACGAGACATTAGCATCTCGTTGGTGAAAAATATTCAGACGATTATTTCAGTATTACGACGATTTTTCCACCAAGTTCCTAAATGCCTATAAAAGATGCTTTGTCAGCATTCAGCGAAACTGTTCCTGTTTCCTTCGTTGATTAACCTAGATTCTCAGTGACGCAGTTTGACGTCTAGACGTCGTGCGACATGCAAAATTGTTGTTCTCAATTCGCTCGAGCAACGCCGAGACAGATTTATTTCGTTGTAGATGGAATTGCGCTTTCAAATGCTTTGATGCGCTTTGCTATTATTACGTGTCTGATTCTGTTTTCATTATGATCATTATATTGTCAGGCTAGGTCCATCGCGGAGTAGGTAGAGAGCAACGGGTGTCAAATATCTCTATACTTATATACTTGACGTGTTTCTTCTACACTCATCACACTCTTTTCATTACACAAGCACGTAATGAATTAATGCTTTAACATTGCAGCAAAAAATGTCTAGTATTGACGGTAAATTTAAAATTCAATTTGGAATAAATGTAATTCTGACATACATAAGTAACTTTTTTAAATAATAACATAAAATTTTGTTAAGTATGATCCGTTGTATTTCTGAGTATTTTTACTATAATGTAGTTTGTTTATTCAGATTTTACTGTATGTATTTTGTTTACTCAGATTATACTTATGTATGTACTGTAAGATCTTTCATGTAGGACTACATGTAGGTTTGACGACAATTTCACACTGATGAAATATATTAAATTGCGCGCAAAACATCAAAGCCGAGCTCGAATCACGGTTTTTCAATTACTTTCATTAAATGAAGAGTACCGGGACTTTCTTAATGTTGGCTCTATAATGGGACGAGGTTTATTCACTGTCTACACAACTCGAAGTGAAGGAATATTTAGTCAAAAGCATCCCAGACACTTTTATTTAAGAACATGAAAAAGGTCGCACGCCTTTAGATGGAATATTCGAGAAACTAAATGGGATTTAGTATTCGTTAACTCTTATTTGTTATTGAAATTAGTAAATTATTAATTAAATTACAATTGGCAAGACGTGGGAAAGAGAATAGGCAGGGTTAAATACACAATTGTAGCTAATTAATTTTTACAAAACGTGCCTAATAATATTTAGGTACCAGTGCATGGTTATCGTAATACATATATTGTAGAAACAAAAAATGTTCGTTCAGAATTGTTTTTGTATTACTACGTAGAAAATAGAATATCAAAATATATAAAGTTTGACGTACATAGTTGATCCTTCACTAAGAGTGACAGATCTGTTGCATACTGTCGGGAGGTAATAAAAAGTAAGTCGTCGTAAATGTCCATCTTAAAAGATATACGGAAGGCGTAAAACGGATACGAAGCAAATCTTTTCCTGTACTTTATCGGATTATGCCATCGAATCCGTTTTTTTTTTTATAAAAAATGTTATCCCGTTATTTCTGTTCATTATGATGGTTGGAGTTATGCGTTGCTTTTAGTGATAAATGTACTGTATACATTTTTGTTTTATTATTTCGTAACCCCAATTCACTAGTTTCAGGAGGGACCTGATGTACACATCTGTTACTGCAGCATGTGCGGAGATTTCGGTAGTTGGTTTTTCTATATGTGTTGAATGCGTTACAGATGCGGTCGTATTCCACGCTGCAAAAAATATTCGTTCAGTATTGATTATGTAATGATTGCGTGAAAATCGGTATAGTGGACACAAATAAAAAGTTGACTCTACACCAAGAGTGACTATCGACTGTAGACTATAATACATACGTTTAAGAATTTCAGTTTTTGTAACATATATTTTTATTTTATCTTGTTATTTTCAAAGACCATTCAAAATAATGGAATCCACATTCTGGATAATTCTCTAAGAAAAAACTCGGGTTATTACCTGATCGTTACAAAATGGATTCACGCTGGGAGCTTCATTGTTGATACTAAATAGATTTATTCTTTCTTTTATTTATACTGTTGGGGATGATTCAACTTCAGTAGTTTATTTTTCTAGGCTCGTAAATTCTTTACAGCTATTTTCTTGGTATTATCATGAACAGTAATAATTCTAGATATCTTTAACCTTGGGGAGTTCGTTGAAGTTATTCAATTAATTTCAGTGATGTGGATTTGACATCCAAAATCAGAATTGTTACTTTCTTTCGAATCATAACTTTTATTAACTTTCGTCCTTTATCATTATTCAAATTATTACTGTCGTTAACCCTAAAAATGTGTATGAATCATTTTGGTATTATTATTTAATTATTTCTTGTAGCCATTTAATCTGTTGGATTTTCATACTATGCTTTTATTACACGTGGTGTTTTTGGGTTGAATGGTTTCTATTACAATATTTCTTTTATATTTAGAAAACTATTATGCAGTTCCATCTACCATTGAGTGCATAACTTTGAAGTCGCTTGTCTCTGGAAATTAATCCTAATAAACTTCAAGACTGGAGTCGTACTGCACTATGAATAATCTCATTTTAATAGCAAATCCGCGGTTTCTTGGCTGAGTAATAATGGAATTTATAATACGGATTATCCCTAAATTATTAGAATTGACAGAAGTTGGAACTGTTAAATTGTTCTAGGGATTTGAACTTCACATTTCCTATCTGGTTTCATAAAGTAATTTTCCATTTCCATTCCATTTATTATTGCATTTAACCGTTTCGTTTCTGATTTTTCAATATACGACTGAACAAATACAGCAGATTTATGCAAAAACAAGCGATTGAACCTGCAGGCATTCCTAGAATTTCGTGCTATGTTCTTGCTTCATGTATCAGATGAATAATTTGAGTTATTTTAATAAACATCTTGGTCAAAACTTTTCAATAGCCATATTTATCGAAATAATGAATGGATAAAAAATAGCGTGTTTTCGATGCAGTTTTATTAAGTCAAGAGAAAAGAACCTCTGCATAAAATCGATCAGACAGGTAATAATTTTGATCCGATAGGTAATAACTTGAAAGTTATTTTAAAAAAGAAAACAATTTTTTCGAAATTTTTCGATAGTGAGATATCTCTAACAAATCAGCGATTTCGACAAAACAGGTGGGTTTGATGCAGTTTTTTGAGAAAGTTTGACAAGCTCGAGCCTTTCAGACTTGAAAACACACCTAAAATGCTGTTATGTTTTTTATTAAAGGACAATACCCATGACCTTGCTATTATTATTCCAAATATCAGATTACTGAGACCTGCCACATCTTTATGATGATAAGTAACATGAAAAGGAATGGTTTCGAAAATTACCCTCTATTACATTAAAGTAAACATTATTCTTTACGATCTCAGCTTTACCTGTTCTCAGTTACCGTAGTAATCTCCATTATCACTTTCCTTATATCCACAATGATATTCTGGTTATTATGCTCGCCCGTTACATTACCTAGATTTCCTTTTTCACTTATTTAAACATACTAAGATTGTTTGAACTGATATTCATATTTCAAGCATTAATCTGTATGTTAATATTTGCAACATGATCAGTGGATTATAGTGATACAGACTAGCCAATACGTAAATGTGAAACATATATCTTTGGACATCCCCACCTCCGGCCTCCTCGTCCTAAACTAAGCAGACTTTGTTCTATGACCGTGTAAAATGTCTTATTTACAATATTCACTTGTCTATGTTTTTCATTTATAACCAATGGTTACATGAACTTTCCATATCAGTGTGATGAGATTTGTTGGCATATCTTTAATTCCTTGGCGAGGTTATCCATAGTTTATTGCCATAAATTCTCGAAAATTTTTCGTTAGATTGAACTGGATATTATTTCCAAAAACCGTTTGAATAGATTAACATCTTGAATGAAATCGTAGCTGCAGGGTTATAAAAACCCTTTACGTTCAGAAATAAATTCCATTGAGTCAATATATTTGTGTCCAATCAGTGGGTTCCAAAATATATTAAACGATTTCTGGAGACAGTGGATGTAGGGATACGAGTGAAAGATAAAATAAGGTTATTGTCTATCGATAACAATTGACGTGGCGGCTCCGGCCTTCATCTTCAAGGGTCAGGGAGATAATAAAAAAGATGGTTGACGTAGACGTCTTTCTTAAGGGATATACGTACTCGTATATACATACGTCTACATCGGTATATCTCCACGTACATAGCTAGCGAAGGTTTTCTTGTATTCTCTCGGATACTCTCTTTTGATACGTTTTCCTCGTGGGATTTGAAATTTTTATGAATTTCGTTACGTTAATCCCATTTTGATTGTTTTGTTTCGCTTGGTTTTGTTGTTATGTGTTTCCCATTCGTTTGACATTAAGAGATTTACATTAATCGCAGCTGGTAAAGCCTTGTTCAAGTACTAGTAAAGCCCATTTTGTGTGTTAATACTGCAAGAGGCGTATATCTCTTATTAATCATTTTGTGTTTTAGTGATTGTTACAAACGAAGATCGAATCTTCGGTCGGGCATCATATATTATCATTCCCATCAATTCGGATTGAAACAGAATAATGTAGTACGCTCCAGACATATATCCAAATTCAATACATCCTAGAGACAGAAAATTTACAAAATGATTTCATTGCACAGAATTCACCCAGAATTGCATGCCTGTAATCGTGAAATGTTAATCTATGTATATCACTGCACAGAAAGTACTGGTCGTCGCCTACTAGGTGAACTAATAATGATAAAGAATATACCGAGAAGTCGCCGACAGTGTTGCCGTAAGGGATATAACAGCTCTGATTGAGGATTGGACGAACCTATTGGCGTCATTAAGGAAGGGGATATAAGATCTTGCGATAGTAATGGCACTGAGATTTTCTTACTTTGCCGTTATATTTTATCTTCTAATTCATTTTATATTCTATTTTAACTATAGATTGGCTCGTTGGTCGATTGGTTGTAAACGCAACTGCCGGTCGCGAGGTCTTGGATTCAAATCTCCGGTCGGGTATTATTTGATTTTTCTAACTTAGATTATCTTGTAGTGGCTCTGAGTCTGAATCTACGCCCTGTGTAAGGCAATAGGCTCACCAACTATTCCATTGTGGGTCGTAGATGTAACTGGTCAAACGTGGGATTATACTACACTTCTCTGCCTAGCCCTTCGGGGATTACAGACGTGATGTTACGTTTTTTTATTCATTCATTGCTTGTTTTTTGAATCATCAGCACGTTGTCACTGAATTTTAAATTATACATATGTATATAAGACTGAAACCTAAACGCTTGTGATACCATTTTCATGAGCAGCGGGAGCGTTACAGCTGTACATTTATCAAACGAGCATCTTGAGATGTAGTTAGAGTTGCAACACAATTTTCGTCTAGTTACTACTAACATGTATATTCGGCTCTAACTGCTTTTAAATATCTGCTATGGAAAATGGTTTGTTCCAGTATCTAGACGCGGGAATGGATCACAAAAAGATGAATTTCACAGGAATGAAACTAGCTTTTGACGGTGGCAGATTGCATCTAGCTTAGTTTAGGGGTAGTCTACGGAAGCACAATCTATTTACGTTGTTTTTATAAACATTCAATATTAAACTTTCAACTTGATTGCAAAAGTTTTCTTTAGTAGACGCTGAGATAAGACTTAAACCATATTAAATATAGGTGATGATCGCCGTATAGTTGAGAGGGTCGTTGTGACTTTTGGTGGAGTTCTTTGGTTCTTTTTTAAGTAACATGTTTCCAAAACGCCTCTGAAAAGAAAAAAAAAACTAGAAAGTTATTAATCAGTCAAAACTTTGCTTTCCGAATAATAAAAAAAATATTTTTGTTCATAAAATGTGCCTGCCGGCTGAGATGTTGCAAAAAATCATGTAATACATCATCGACCTGCCTCAATCCAACACCGTATATAGGCTTCGTCTAATAAAGAAGGTTTTTGCCCACAATCCCCACCCTGGGTATGTGGGTTAGGGATCGCAAAGCGCAGCTTCTCGCACCGCCTATGCTGCTGCCCAACGCCAGGTCACGAAACCTGAAAGCCATAAGAATTCTTAGCATAGCTCAATGTTTATTTTATACGAACAACCGTCTGTTTATATTAAATTAGCCTATTTCCCCCGAGTACAGTAATACAGGAGCACGAGTCACTGCATAACTTCAGATGTCGCACGTATTATGTAATATAACTATTAAACTCCACAAATGAAAATACAATGGGCAGTTATTAAAGCTGGGTTCGGTTATAGAAGCTAGGTTTCTCAGAGGTTTGTGTTCTTTGGCTTAAAAATACTATCAAGTTTAAAATTATACATATTAATGGTAATTAAGATACAGACTATATTATTAGTTTAGCAGATTAAAATTTAACAAGTTTCAGCGAACCTTTTGTGTGAAAATGGTTTTTAATTTAAACTGTTATCACTATTATGTTGTTTGCTTTTTGTTTTAAAAAAAATCATATATTCTTTACTTAAATCACAATGAGCTTAATCTCTAAGTGCTAAAGCTATCTCATCCTTGCCAAGTTATGACTTAGAAATTTATAATGGGTTCACAAAACTTGTTAGTTTAGGTCGTTGGTTTTTATTGCTGTAACGATAGATTGTTATTCAAGATTAAATAATGTAGATTCCCAAATCCGAATTTATTCCATAATCTGACATTTTTCTCATCCTAAGTATCGGTCTCCGCGAATCCAAAATTTAATAAGTTTCATTATGTACGTAACACCGATGCATGCGAAACCGAATTGTCGTATATGTTTTAAATTTTGAAACCAATTGTTTTTCAAAAAGTTCAAGAAGCAAGTATTTGATATACTTTTACTGATTCAATTTCTCCTGTGGGAATGTTATATATTGGACAGGAAACCGTATTTCTCTCTTAATCCTTAAAGCAAACACCTTTTATTATGACCGGATTACCTTAATTATGCCCGGAAAATCAAAATCTTTTATTATGACCGGATAACTGGGTTTCCTTAATTTTTAATTGTTTCCATCGAATTTTAAAGCCAGCAGACCTCGTTTGTCACATAAATAAATGTGATTGTGTCTTTACCGTAAGATGTTTTATTGCAATCAGTACCTCTTTAACGGTTAACAGTCATCCAAAAATTTTAAGAGAGCCATGAAATATTAAAATGTTTTAAGAAGGACTCTCCACATGCTTATAATAATTTAAATTCTCTATAGACATTAGATTTATAGAGAGAACAATATAACTCTTGAAGCAATTATTTATTTCGGTAACAGGAAACAGAAATAGTCAGAGAACGAGCAATAAAACGAAATGGAACAAAGTGGTGGATTATGAAAGGCCACCCTTTGATCGGGTCCAAGTAATTGAACAAGCTAAAAGTAATTAAGAGGGGAGCAGTGGTGATGGAATTTTATTCAAGAAATTATTTTATTATATTAATATTGAGAATATAACGAGGTGTCTCTATAATATAATTCAATTATAATACATAAAAAATAAGGGCTTATACACAGATACATTATTTATTAGTATTACTTACAACATCAGTCCAGGCCCATTACGTGATGGGCATATGATAATACTTAGATATATATTGTACATATTGCAACAGTTATAAAATAATTCCTGTGAAGTATCAACTGTAACGAACCAAAACTCGCCAAATGAGACTCACGAGATTTCAAAAGGCTGTTTATGACGAGGTGTAAAGTGTATACTGAGGATTCAAACGACGGTAATAACATTTTGACGAGGTCTGAAAACGAGGCATACGTCTACCAGGTCGTATTTACGCCTCGCTAAATGAATACTTAAAGTTTAATTGAAGTAACAAGAACATTGCTTACAATTATTTTTTTTAATCTGTTGCTGTCAAATTAGCAAATGTAATATCGCAAATGTAATTAGCAAATGTAATACTTTAATAAGATATGTACATAAACATACAATTCATGTACATATCTTATTTAAGTACTTCATTCTTACCCAAGTCGTCATGGAAATAAAAACCATCAAATTGAGTTTACAGATCCACTCTAAAACTAGTTCGAAGCGGCCACTTTGACGAACCACAAATTGATAGGTAAAAGTATCATTGTACCAAAGCTCCACCAATGTTTTAGATATTCCTAAAACTTAATTACAGTCCAATGAAACTTTCTGTTCGTTCCAAAAAGTATTCAAAGTTGGAAAAAGTTAAAATAAATTAACAAGGTTAGTATATCGCATTTTGACCTAATAAAAGTAGCATTTGCCTAAATTAAGGTTAATTATACAATTAAACTAGCTGAGAGGGTCTCGCGTTGCTGTGGCTGTAATAATAGTTTTAAAAAATATCACGTTAAAATATGAATTTTAAAGAAATAATAAATGAAAAAAAGAGATTTTATTAGATTTTTGATTTTATTAAAGACAATAAAGAAAATATTACACATCACAATGATAGCACATAAATTTATATTATATTAATAAAAAGTAAATAAACGGTTCTATAACGTAAAACACGTGTGAATAAACGTAAATAAATGAACACGTGTAAAATAGATTGTAGCATCGTGGTTAGTAATCGAAACACAGCGCCATCTACTTTGTTATCTAAGTTAGGTAGGGGTGTTATCAACAGATTAGCTAACACCGCCATCTGTTGGAAACTTATAAAATTAATCAACATTATAATGATTTGTCATATAAAAAAAATAATTTTGCTATAAAAGTATAACGGTCATTAATCGAAATAAAATATAGCCTATATTTTAAGTTCGATAAAATTATATATCTGTGTGAAAATTCATTTAAATCGGTCCATTAGTTTCGGGGATTGGCCCGGACAAACATCGTGACACGAGATTTTTAAATATAAAGATTAGCATTTTGCGACCGCGAACGTCTATTAGTAGAAGAAAATTTACTTTCGGTTGTAGCAGACGTTGCTCTCTAAAGCCGCGGCCCGCGAAATATAAGTTCTATCAATACGTGTAACTACTACTTCATTCTGACTATTGTCAGTTTCATACTTAAAAAATAATACAAGTACATATCTGTTCTGTTCTTTGAACAATATAGAATTGTTTTATTATAATAGTTTAAAATGTCATTTCGGAAAAATTTCATTATGATTTTACATAATATGAATATGTACATACATTAACGATTATATAAAATCAAAATTAAATTTGAGTATTAAAATATAATGTACACACACATATGTAACTGCCCACTAAAATATAAATGTTAAGATTAATATAAAAATCACAAAGGTACTCGTATATTGTAAAAAATAAAAAGCTCACACATGAAATTATCTTGAAAATGTTGCAAGTTTCAAAAATAATTAGACTATTATTAAGTATGGGTATAATATGTTGTGTATAAATAAATAAATATATACATTAAATATTAATTCTGAGTTATATTTATTTTCTGAACACTCCAACTTCTGTTTATAGAATTATTTTACTAGATATTTTTAAGGTAGATTGAATAAAAAATAATTATGAAACACAGCAAAGAAGAATTTCAATTAAAATTCTTCGCTTCTGTAAAAGTAAGCACCGATCAGAATGATAAGAGAAATAAAATCCCATTTATTTGATCGCCTAGCAAAAGGGCTGACTAGAAACGGTCCGAAACGAATGTGTTGCGACGCTAAAAAACATTGTAATATAGCAAACTGTTCAGATGTAGTGGCGTGTTCTTTCAGAAGGACAGACAAAGGAAAAATCTTAGAGCAAATAGTCTTCCAATACTCATACTGATGGTATATATGTGTGAATACGAAGCTGATATAAGAGTTCGTATTTTTTTCGCTTGAATAGTGTTATATATTTATAACGTTAAAGCTCTTGGTACATTAATATATGTATAAAAAACGTAACAATCCCTGAAGAGGTAGACAGGGGAGTGTAGTATACTCCCACATATCCACACTTTTAATAGGTGGTAAGCCTTTTGTAGTACAACGGGCACAGATACAAATTCCGAGCCACTTCTAGAAATTTTTACCAGAAAATCTAAGTTAGAAAAAGCCAATTGTACCCGACCTGGGAATCGTACCCAAGACCTGTCGATCAGCAGTGGCGGTTGCAACCATTCGACCAACGAGGCAGTACGTAATATACGTATACATATACACATATATATATATTCATTATATGTATATCTGTGTATATAGATGTTGGATTAGTTATTATTACAGTGAAGTTTGCACTTACCACAGGCTTTCTCTATCGCCCAGGGTTGACTGGAAAAGAGTCCAATAAGGCATTAAGTACGCCCTTGTAACCCTTACTTCAAGCTGTTATACGAATAACTAAATAAAACAGGTCACTCGTTTTCAAAAACCAATTTGTGTTTATTACACCAATGTGTGGCGTAGAGCGTTTCGATAATTAAAGTTGAGGGTAGTCATAAAAATAGAACAAATACAAGAGACAAGTTCTTGGAGCCGAGTATAGCTTTCCTAAGTCACGTTGAGGT
>DWED01000413.1:0-11479 GCA_018245795.1 Protelbella ruficauda | reverse complement strand
AAAAAAAAAAAATTTAATTCTGATAATATGGAAATATAACATAAACGTTAAAATTGAAATGTATTCGTTAGTCGTTATACCATTGTCCTGCTGTTTTGTAGTGTAGAAGTTGCACTAATTATGCACTCATTAAGTTAAAGGCTTGTTTGATTTTCCAGTGTAATTTATGATTGGTTGTTAAATTAAAACGCGTCGTGTACCCGGGATGGGGGCTTAGATTGCGTGTGCACAGCAAGATGGTGTTGATTGATGATGGTGAATGAACTAAAGAAAGGTATCTAGGTACGTGGGTAATTAGCATTATTGGAAATAACGAGGCGTCGCTCCCGACTGTGTTCGTGTTTTCTATATTTATAAAGGACAAACATACTACCTTTATTTAAAGGATATTATTGTACATACTTATGTTATTTGTAGAGACTTGAATCTTATGGCTCAGGGCGCGTCAACCTAAAAGAGAGTGTTAAAATAGAGTATCTTTTTAAAAGATAAGTGTAGGTTAGAATCCTTGGGGATCAGTTGGAATTTTCAGGTCTATGCTCTTAGGGTGTATTAAGGTTAACTATACTGTTTGATAGGCAACACATCGATAGGCAACAAAAATCCTTTATAAAGGTATCGTGGCTTAGTGATCTGAGATAGTTGCAGATCGGAAAACAACTTTAGGTTCTGTGCTTTGGAGAGCAATTTGACACATCGGGCCCGGTTGTAAGGAATGGACTTTGTTACTATGTGTGATCTGCCAAAATAGAAGCAAATTTTTTGAATTTCGACTGATCCACGTGTATGTTATAATTCTCCCCCAAATGCCGACTTATTTTTTCAGAGAGCGGATTGTATTGCGGGCTAAATGAAAAATAAAATAAGAAGTTTTGTAAATTAAATTCTCATCACCTACTCCATGGGGCGTAAAACTTAACTGGTGAATCGTGGCAGTGTACTACACGTACATTCCTCTGCTAGCCCTTCGGGGATTACAGAAGCTATGCTCTTAAATTCCGATTAAAAAGAGAAAGAATAAACACACAACCTGCTTCATTACATTACTAGTTACGAGCAAGTCTTGTAAAAAGGTACGTAGTTAGCCGATGAGATGATAGTTACGCTGTTGGTTTGATCGATTGCAATTATACAGACTTATTTGATTACCATCTTCAGGAATACATCGGAGATTAAAGGGAATTAGTTTTTAATTTGCTCGTTAAAGGTTATTTAAAAATATACACTCTGGTTGAAAAAATAATTCCAATCTCCTCAAAAACCGCAATCGGTTGCAAAATAAAGGTGTTCTTTAAAGCGTTTCATTATTATTATTATTATTATATTGTCATGCTAGGTTCTGTACGGTTCAGGCAGAGGGCATCGAAGTCCAGATATCTCAATTCTTACACACCTGATGTGCTTCTTCTACTTTCATCACTACAAGCTGATAGTAAGAATATTTTAAAACCGACATCACCTACTGATCTTACCCTATAACGCGTTTGTTATATACTTTTCAAACTTAAATCAATTCAACCTGTACCTCTGTTAAGTTGCCAGTAAAATGTTACCTTTTTGTCTCAAGTAATAAGTGGTGAGCCTATTGCCATACACCGGGCACAAATCCAGACTCCGAAGCGCTACTAGAAATTCTAAAATAGAAAAATCCAATAGTATCGGACCCAGGATTTGAACCCAGGTCCTCCCAATCGGCAGTCGCGCTTGCAGCCACTCGACCAACGAGGCAGTCAAAAATATAAGTTTGAAAATGTAAGTTAGAAAATCTAATAGTATCCGAACCGGGAATCGAACCTGGGACCTCACGAACAGTAGTCGTGTTTCCAACCATTTGACAACACACACAACCAACACAGTAATATATCAAATATACTTTAGCAGCATAATAAGATGGTGTTATCTAAAGTACAGTCTGTTTGTAACATCTGATACCATAAACCATGTCATATTCGATTATGTCGTTCGTATCAAGAACTCTGATAAATATTTATTCAACCAATGGACCGTCAATATTTATATTCAATTTAATGGACACTTTGATATAGATCACTCCAAGAATTCGTCCGTTGACTGTTATTATGATCAGATTGATCTAAATTCGCTCAGAAATTGTTGCAAATTAATAGTTCTCGACACATTAATATGTAAAATATATCGGTCTGTCCGCAGTAATGAGGTGATCGGATGACTTGTACAGGTCGTCAGGAGTCAAAATTCATATAACTTATCAGAACATTTTGGCTAAAGTGTAACATTTGTTTAAAAATCACGAAATTGATTATCTTTAATGTCTTCACAAATACAGAATCGTTTTATTTATCTGTCTGTTTGTCGTCTCTAATTTGGTTTGATTTGCTTTTATTAGGTAGGTGTCAGGTATTTTAATAAATTCATAGGTTTATTACTTATCTGGTATGTAACAATATTAATTATTTCATGCACAAAATTCGAATTACAATTCAAATCATTATTTATCATTATCAAGAACTTTTTCATTTACGTCATCGTCACCAACCCGTTTATACTTTCTCTATTAAAACTTTTGTATTGACAAGTTTCACCTAGAATTGATATATTTGTCTTTTTTATGCATAGCTATAATATACATTTCGTTGCTCAATGTTAGTATCTATAATAACAGCGTGGATCTTAATATCTCAGACACATGGAAACTTCTAGAACATTTGTTGCAGATGTAATCTATATAATGACGAAAATCTCATAATCATTATACCTGACTATTTTTTTCTAATCGTTACTTTATTACCTTTAACATTAAATACTAGAGTGACGCCAAACCAAACAAATTTTAAAACAAAAACCAATCGCTCAAAACTTTAGTTGGGTGACTCATGGCTTCAAAAAAGATTGTAAAAAAACATATATACGAGTACATACATATCTTCACGTCATGTCCCTTACGGGGTAGTGAGACAACATGGAGTGGTAAATATCCTTATTCTTGCATACCTGTCGTGCTTCTTCCACATTCATCAATCTATTCATACATGCACGCCGGTTTCGGAGACTTCTAACTACCCCATCAGTCAGAACACGACTTATTTGGTCGAGATAGGTGAGCCTTGGTCTCCCTTGGTACCGGCGTCCATCAATATTCGCATTGTATATCTGCTTCGTTATTCTTTCATACAGAGCATCTTGCTTACATCAGAACTACGAATACTCAATAACATGAATACCATTTGCTTGTTTGAAAATTAGATTTTAATCGATCTTATCGTTTGAAAAACAATGTTTAATGAAATATAAAAATTCTATTAGCATTAAGAACAACGGGATTATTTGAAATTGGAAAACGGACACCGAATGGAGTAGCTGAATAATTTTAGTAATAGGTAAAAGGAGAGAGATTCGTGGGCGTTCGATCAAAACGTATTAAAAATGGCAAAAACACAACTTTTTATTGTTTTACGGCATCTAAATGGCTAGAAACAAAACATCGCATTATGCAGGCACGCCACTTGTCATAAAATCAGAAACATCATTGCTGTATGATTAGCAGCGAAGTGCTTGGCCTAATTTGAAGAATAAAGCGTTTTGCACACTACATAAAGACAGCAAAAAATATCAGAGATTAGCCTGAAAAGGTCACTAAAAAAGTTTTATTTAAAATTATAATTAGTAACATACTGATGTTAATATGTAGTAGTTTGTTATTGCTTTGTCTTTTTAAACCGTGTTTAACTTAACAGAAAGGTTATAACTAAATGTAAGTATGAGTATTTATTTAATTGTACACATTACTAACGTACATATCTCTATTAACTCGTTTGGGCTTAATTTAAACCTATTAAAGACTTATTTTAAACTTTTGTCGATATGTGGTAATGGGGCTACTTTGAAACGAAATGTTTACTCTTCAAGTGAGATGATTTTCCTTTTTGTAAATTTTAATAAATATATTTGAAATTCATTGGATAATTTGTAATGTTTCCGCAAATGTTCACGGCTTGCACCAGCCGAAGTTGCGATACCGACTGCTGCGAACAAAGATGGCGGATTTACATAAAAACTGTTTAATCGTAAGTCGGGGCCGACTATCGCGATCTGAACATATTACCATAAATTAATCCAATAAGGGATTGGGGCGATCAATTTATCTACATTACTGCGCGGGCGCAGGATAAAGGCCCGAGATATACAGGACAGAAGGCGCTAACTTACGTCAAGTTATTGCGTCCATTAGAATGCGGAGTCTTGGCCGCTTAACGATTTTAATTCTGCAATTTTGAAGGTTCGGAAACCGACAATTAGCTCGTCTTCGCTCGCTATTATTAGAAATCTGGAGACAGCATGTCAAGTGTGTGTCGTAAAGCTTGGACATTTTAATCGGAAACACATTTGACTGTACTATCATATGTTTTTGAAGGACATTTGAAAAACTAATTATTACGAATTTTAGTGATAATGAAGTTGCGTATATAAATACATACAACACACATATTGGAAGGCACTAAAGTGAGAAATGGGGAATCGATTGATGAGACACCATATACTGACAGTGCTTTCACTTCTGGTGCGGTTATACACACTTGCATTAGTGTAGCTAGCTAGCTACGGTCGGCTAGCTCGGTCGGGAATCGAACCCAGCAGGCACCTAAATAACGTTGCAGAGAGTATAGGATTAGAAACGTTGAACCCTATCTATATTTTACAATAGTGTTATAAAAAATAAATTATTACTTGTAAAGTAATATATTATTAATTAAAGAAAATTGACAACATTATTTGCAGTGACAAATGTGCATTTGTCATTGCAAATAATGTTGCATTTTGTGACAAATCTGCATTTATATCAGTTTAAGCGCTTTCGTCTTTAAGCATTATGCTTGAGAATTGATTTCTAATATATTCCACTATTACTAAATATATGTACTTTAGACTTTAAAAACTCTGCTTTCCACATTATATGGGTTCAGTCTAAAGATTGGAATGATCCAATCCTGAATATCTGTGAAGGTATGTTAGTTTTCAAGGCACCAACCAGTATGAAACGTACGCGTCGTTGTTGTATAGATATGTTTTTTTAATATAATTTTTTGTATAAATCTTTGACACGGCTCACAGCGGGCAGGCCGGCTCCGACCGTCACTCGCCATGAAGCCCTCTATAGATACATTTCTCAATGGTAAAATATTGTCCTGCGCGGTGTTTTGAACACGTGTGATATTAATCCGGACGTTTTTATTATTTTTCTTATGTTCATTTCATATATTGTTTTAAAAAAACACTTATTTTGTGTTTTGAAATATCCTTCGATTTGTTTGCGTTGTAGAGTTTCCGTGTTATATGGCGCGAAATTTCTAATCGTGCAGTTACAAAAAACACATTATCATATTTTAATATTCATAGATAATTTTGCTATAGGTATATGCTTGATGTACGAGAGTCCCATTGAAAAAATAAAAATCTAATAAAGGGGGGGGGGGGATGTACACACGCGAACAAAGCGAAGACCTTGACATTAGCCGAAGCGAATGAACCCGGCGTTTTTACGATTCATTCACGAACGCGCGGTGTGGCGTGCCACTGGGATAAAGAAACTCGGGCATGTCTTGAAACGCCCACAGTCAGTCCCATTAATAATACTGTAACAGTCAATGTTGTGTCATTGAATAAAATTGATAGCTTATTTCACAATTACTGTAATAATATTGTAATTTTAAGACGCCTGCTGCTATGATCGTAGATGACATGTTTATTTTTGTGACGTAAAACGGCTTTGGATTATATTAGTAGGAGGTCGCTTGCAAAACCCACATGTAACGAAATTATGTTACTGCGATATCGTGTATGACATTGCAACTATATGCGTTATTTCGGATCCATTTAGAGGGGGGAAAGAGTTCCTATAATGAAGTACGAAGATAGACAGAACGAAATTGAGATAAGGATATGAGCTTACAGCCATAGGCTCTTAGGTTCGTCTGCAACGTGTGCTATACAAATATGTATGACAATTATGTTATGTAGTTACCGGCAACATCCTGTCAAATTTATTAGTATTGACATTCAGGCGGTACTGTTGTGATTAGTTCAATAACAACGGTGTTGTTGCTTAAAAAAAGTAACTATTTGACTACATATGGAGTTAACTATAAATGTACCTAAAATAAAAACGCCACCTGATGCGCGGTAAATTAACCCTACTCTGTCATACTTGCCATAGAGTTTAGTCATTTGACTAACATTATAATTCCGAGCTTGAACAGCGACACCAGTGTCCGCTCGTCGCGACTACGTCAGCGTAGACAGAAAAACTGTACGTGTAAAGTTATTGTTGTGTTATATCGTTTGATGTAGGTTTTACTGCTGTACAAGCCGTCGCTGCACAGGAACGTGGTTGTAGCCGGCACGCACGAAGCGCACGCGAGGCGTTCCTACTTATTCCCATGTTGCACTTTCAATTTCCCGTTTCTTCTAATGAGTTAGAAGTGTTGTTTTTTTTTACATTAGTTTTTTTTGCCTTGGAATGTAGAGAATTAACAAGCCTTATGCATTATAGAAGTTTATGCAGAAACCTAGAAATCTGTAGGCCTTATGTCTTAATCTTAGATCATATATAGACTTTTGAGTACCCTTCATCGCGAATAAACTGCAATGTAATTAAATAAAAAATATTTTTTAAACGTAAAATAGTGTACAACTGAGATTAATTACGTTAAAATCCATTTCAAAATGCGGACTGAAGGTCACTAAACTACAAACAATAAAAAAAGGTATTACAATTTAGTGCGACACAAAACATATTAAAAGACCAGAGAACAAAACACAAAGAACGTACAAGCAATAATATCTAATAAAATAATGAGTTACACATGTATCTAACCGAATAAGTGTTAAAATTTGAACGTTAATGCCATAAAACTAATAAAAAACCAATTTGCATTATTTGGTCATAGTAAAACAATAAAAGTCCCATTCTCGAACATGGCTGGGGATATATGCGTTATATTAAGACATAGATTCGACGGCTCTTACTGAACCATGAGGAAATAAAATGTCAGCCAGTGGTCAATAATGACATTGTTCAAATAGGCACCAGTCACAGCCGATGCTGAGCTGCACGGTTGCAATATCTTGTAAGCGCACGCACAGTGCTGTGCTCGACGCAATGCAAAGTAAATGATAAAACTTTATTTAATTAATTTTTTTTTGACGTTTAGTATATCAGACCTTAATTTTTTCATTACAATTTCTTTGTCATTAATTTTATCGTTCCTTTATGTGACTTTTTTTCTTTTTGTGATTGTTTTTGTGTGTTTTTTTTGTGATTTATGTTAATTAAAATAGCTCTTTTGTAACAACCATGCTTGTGCAACAGCACAAATGCCATTAATTTGAAGTACTCATAACAATGAGTACTTCAAATTAATGGCATTTTTCTTTCGAAATATATTTTCGATTACTGAAGCTATGCTATCGCTTTGCGCTCTCCACAGCTTTTTATACAACACAGGTCTTACAACATTAACTCAACAGAAATTACTGCTTCGTTTTGACAACTCTACCCTCGTCTCGAACAATGCGTAATCGCTTCTATGACAACACCATAAAGTTCAAGATCGCTTCAAGGCCTTGCATTCGTAGTGTTGCCAACGTCAGAGACTAGAAAGCAAGTTTAAATATTGTCTGAGACATTAACGACCGAGAATTCTGACATAATACAATATAAGAGAAATATAAACTAGTTTATGTTAAACATAATGTATGTGCGAAGGACAGCCGCCGGAATCGAAATGATATTTTATGATAAAGATACGCTATATTTTATTCAGCTACAGATTATAACTTATTGTCGGTGAGTGCTTCAACGTGTGGTTTTGTGCAGGTAGGCTTTGAGTGAGGGACCAAACTTCAAGTTCTGCGTCAGTTAACATCTGTTTCTGTAAGGATTAAAATGAAATCTGTATCAAGGAAATAGTATTGCATCTGATACCGGGTTACTTCGTACTACAGGTTTAAACGGACAGATGTTTTAGAATGACATTTTCTAAAGATTTTTGCATCTTTTTCATAATGTATTAATGATTTCTTCTGTTTTGTGGATTATGTCTGATTTTGATTTGCAGTTCGGCAATTTGGATTTTACTTTATTGATAATAAGAGTGTGGCTGATTAAGAAAGTGGTATAGTAGTATAGATTCGAGTCCCTAACTTCGAGGATCTGTCTGTCTGTGTTATTTTAAACTTTAATTTCATTCACTGGTTATAAATGGAAACATCGTGAGGAAACTAGCACTTCTTATTAGAGTTACCTCGTGTTCTATAGTATCCATAATGTGTACAAACCAGTACTTAGTCAACATGGTTATGCGCTAAGCCGTTGAGAAAAAATGTCGTTAGGCAAATTAAAATGAGATTAAATTATTATATGAATATTAATTAAAAAACAATTGATGTATTTTTATTCGCATTCCATAGCATATTATACATGCGTAACTATCGGTATTAGCATAAAAGTTTACAGCTCGGCGTGTCCGAGTCCTGCCACAGAAGCTGTCACGTGACCCGGGGCTCGATAAATAAACAAGCAACAAACAAGAGTTGCGTCGCGACGCGTCCGGGCCTCCGCGGCGGAAGCGCTGATACCGGAAGTGCGGAGTTGCGCTTCAGACAGCGCACGTGCTAATTACAGCCTGCGTGCGGCGTGTCAATTATCATATTTCGCGCCTTTTCTCGAGTATTTGCTTGATAATATACAAACAAAAATGTGGACATACTTTGAACTAAAAAAATTATTTCACACATTGTGTCCACATTATTTCGCCATCTGCTCCACACTTTCATCTACACTAAGGAAGTTACCTACACAAAGTTATAACATACACCGTGTTTTGTGTAAGTAATGATTCTGTTTCCCTTCTACCGAGCCCGGGACGAACGCGCGAGAACTGTCGACTTACAACGTGTCATTTGTGTGACAAAATGTCACGCTGTTACATGTCGTGAAAGCGCGCGAATAAAAATTTATGACGCGTTAGTTTTCAAACACGCGCTGATAATGTATTCAGTTAGCTCATTTATTTATTATAACATTGTACGCACACAGTGATCGAAATTCGTACAGTGATATAAAGTGTTAATGTGGTTTTGCCAATAGATATACATATTATGTTACATTATTTCAATCAGCAATGTGTCGTCATGAGCATGACATGCTATGATGTTAGTTTTATGAATGCAGTTGGAAGTGCCCGTACAAGTTCGGCGGACGAGTGAGTTTTATAGCATACCTCGGGAAGGGCATTGTCCTGAGGTAGAGCAATACAGACTGATTCAAAAATTATATTAAAGATAATTTTTTTTAAATACAATTTATGAACTGACTAATGTCCACTATATTCGTTGATTAGATTTCAAATTAAACTCTATATTTTGTTATACCTCTATAAAAGTATTTGAGAGGCAATTACTAAAACTACGAATTGAGGGTATGGCCTACAACATAACAATGATTTTTTATTGACAGTATTAATTACTTGAATGTCACAGTTACTTCTATGATTTTTATCGTAGGTGAGTTAAGCCGTACATAAGTACGTACGTGAGTTAAGCCGGTACATGTATAATCATGTGTATAAATCTCACGAAACATTTAATAAAAATGATTTTTATTATTGAAGACACGAAAATTTATATGCTGATGGTATATTGATTGCTGTACAATTTTTGATGCGGTTCCATGTTAACTGTCAGCTGGACTCGTGCGCCCGTCTGTTACCATACAAACGCTCCCGTTCGTGTTTCTTCTAAGAACACAAACATTATAATGTGGCCGCCCGTAACCGTTCATCATAAAACTGTCGTCATCGATTAAAACATGATTTACACTCTAATAAGCGTTTCTCGCTCACAAAAGGCCGTGTTTCTGCACTGTGTGATGTTTTTATTACTAGTATAAATTATTAAAAGTACTAAAAAATTACCACGACCTTATAAGGCGCGTTTACGTATGTAGAGATTAAAATTAGGCTATGTTTCTTTATGGATTGGTATTTATAATAGATATAGGTATATAAACGCTAGTTAAAGTGTTTAAATGTATATTGCGTTGTCTGTTTGTATGCCTGTTTGTTCGGGCAAATTTCCGAAATAACTGTACCGATTTACATAGGATTTTCGTCAACGAAAAATTACTTTTCTGATACCAATTTAGGTGATCCACCACTTATTTTGATATACTTATGTTTATTTACAAGTACGAGTATATGCCGCGAATAAAGCCACTGGTAATAGTTACAGTTTTATATGATTTTGTATATTTTAATAGAACAGAAAATCTTATGAAAAACAATTACCAGCTATATCATATAATGAGTAAGTGAAAGGTCGTTCAAGCTGTTTTATATTACACTTGGTTATGCAAATCGTAGAATTGATTCTTCAGAATTCAAAAAATAATAATTAATTTTTTTTTTATATGGAGAGGTAAGAAAGCGACAATAACGCGAAAAAAAGTAATTGTTAAAAAACAGAAACAGCACTAGTTACAACGATTCAGAAAAAAGTTTTTTTTCCACCAGTGGGATTTAGATGGCGACATAAGAACAAACATACTCCTTACTTGCTTTACAAAAATTTTGGTTATGGTTAAAACGTCATCAGACGCCTGTCATAGTCCAGGTCATTCATAGGTCCGTACTAATATTGTGAACTAAGCTGGCACGCAACATGACAATTTCTTTAACCGGAAAAAGTTGAGCGACAGCCATATGTACACCGTTCGTGCATCCTGTAACGTTTTCTGAACATGAGGTGCTTACTTCTCGTATATTTGCTATATTTCGATCATTATGACATACGTCCTTCAAATTTAAGAGGAAGGTATTTTGATAATATAATTAGAAATATTTAAAATCATAAATGTTTTATCTACGAATAATTTATGTTGTGAGCATGCAGACTATATACAGCATGTGGAAACACGAATTAAAAATGCTATTACAAAGGGACGTATAATGAAAGTAATGTAAACTCAATGACACCCAAGTAGCCTTATTACACGTTATGTATGCTCAGCGTTTTTACCGGCTATCTGTATATTAAGTAATAATTACCTTTAACTGACCGCAGTTAATAGTCCTCCCTCGTCAATTTTATTATGACAAAATACTACTAGTATTGGGGTTACATGAGATATCAAATCGTGGCACAGGATTGTGAAAGATGTGATGAAGATTGGAAAAGAACAAAGTGTGTAAGACATATATGTAGTAACTAAGTAGTAAATAAATAGGCCAATCGTTCACTCAAAGCGTAACCATAATACTTACGTCATTACTTCTGTGTAGAAGTACCTACCCAGACAAGGTTATATGCTATCTGTGGCACACTCCAGGTCTCTTGAAATCTCAATCAGATATAAAGCAAATAATTTAATTAATAAAATAAAAAAAAATAATAATCGACCCATTTGTCATCATTCCACTGTTGGAATATGGGTCTCCTCTCATAT
>DWED01000412.1:0-11485 GCA_018245795.1 Protelbella ruficauda | reverse complement strand
TAAATTCTAAGGCATGCAGGTTTCCTCAGGATGTTTTCCTTCACCGTTAGCAAGTGATATTTAAACTAAAAACGCACTTTTGTAAAGAGGAGTGCGTCATGGATATGAACCCAGCACCCCCGGAGTGAGAGGTTTAATTCTTAACCACTAGGCTATTACTGCTTGTCTAACATAATTATGA
Organism: Protelbella ruficauda; assembly: GCA_018245795.1. NCBI lineage: Eukaryota > Metazoa > Arthropoda > Insecta > Lepidoptera > Hesperiidae > Protelbella > Protelbella ruficauda. The sequence goes on along the minus strand of DWED01000412.1, from coordinate 11,304 downwards.
AATAATAATAATTTTCCAAATAATATAATATCCTGTGTTTGATTGATAATGTTATTAAAAGTGCTCTGAAGCAATTTAATAGTCAGTTTATATTGTTTTTATCTCAATGGAATAACGGTTTTATGACTACTATAAAATTTTACGTGAATACCGTTAAATTTTGGCCGTGAAACGCTAGTTCTAAGGAGAGGCTTCGTTCGCGCGAAAACCTTTATCGCGTTCATGGCTTATTTTGCACTTTTAAAAATTGATTGAAAAAAATTTCTAAACACCCATTATCGTTTCCCAACAAAATAAATTCAGTGACTCTGAGGATGAATATTCCATTCATAATAATAATATTAGTGTATTTGCATTATAATGTACGATATTTGCATAGAATTGCGATACACATAGTCGGGTAACGAAATTTCGTGCAGACTGAAAAGCATTGTAAAGTTCAAATTCGTCGAATAAACTCTTGAAATAAGACAAATTCGACCCTAGTCTTAACACGCAATGAATAATAATAAATTTCGAGAAAATTGTCAAAAAACCAATTATAGTTAGAAAAAGCTCCGAGCAATATGTAATTATAAGTTTACATAAATTATCTTTCTTTCCGAGAAGCTCTGCTGTTCCAAGTCTTATTTTATTTTCGGCCTATTTACCTAAAAACTGACAAAAAATAACTAAACAGACGTTATCTTGCCTAAAATTGAATCCATTTCATTATTAAGCAAAAGACAACCTATTTTCCTTTGCTTTCTTCACTTTTCAGAAAATCTCTCTTAATCAACAGAGATGTGTTAACAAAAATATTATTTAGTAAGGAAAATGTTCTTAGCATCTCAAAACCCTCTAGCGCCCTTAATTCTGGCACTTAACAATTTTCCCGCGAACCTCTGAAAACATGAAAATTACCAGACAACAGAATTTTCACTGGATAGTTGTTTCACTTTGCGCGGTTAAGCGACAAACGAGTTACTGGTATGAGTCAGAAATGAATAAATAATAGATCAACAAACTTAACGCCAAATGATCAAATGAACCAGTAACATTCTTAGGGATTGCGATCAAATCTAAGTCCACAGATAATCTCCAAACACATGGATGCCATGGAACCGATTAGCTTAGCTAATATTCCCAAAAAATCTTTCATTTCCTATCTGATCACACATGCAGTAGAAAGACTGAAATAAATATATCTAAAACTAACTCCATTACAAAAGCACTAACTCAGAGTCGTACGGTGTTCAAGATAGATCTGTCACGAGACAAGATATGCACTTGATTCTTGTGTTCCCATCCGAATAGTGTAGAAGTCGAAGATTTTTGTGCTTGAAATTATTTTTCAGGTTACTTAGTTATTAATATATCTATTATTGCTGCTCCATCGTGTTCTTTAATTTATGTGATTTAGGCTGCAATTGCTAATCCCTTAAGAACATTTGAAAAAAGTATGGAAACGCTTTAAAAAAAACATAAACTCCCACCCATTAACAGACAATCGCATTTAATGGAGCTTACTTTACCGATCGTTTGTAGTCTGCTAACGTGTCGAGTCTTGATATACGTTCCTCTTACTATGTTTTTAGTACATTCATGATATTATATTCATGAAAATTGTAAAATTTTGGGTAGGCGCTCCTTAACACAATTTGGTTGTTTCTAAATATCTCGCTATTTTCCCCGTTCCTCGTTTAATGAGCTCCTGGTATTCTCTCCACATTTCTACGTTTCAAACAAGTCTACGACTTCGTATGTACGAGTATGTGTCGTATAAGTACAGTCGCTCACGTAAATTTATTTGTTAGGTATTTATGTTACATTAGTCTGTTTTTGACATATTTGTTTCAGTCATCACTTTCACTCTCATGTTTCATCTTTTTTTCAATTATCGTTTATCTTTAACGGTACGATACGATATCTCTTAGACCGAGCGATACTAATTTGAGTGATTAATCTCCCAAGACTACCTTTGGGTGTTAATTACTCATTTATTACCAGGCCGACATGAAACTTGCAGAGCATCTGTAACCTTTTAGCACTGAAGCTTTTTCCATTCATTCACACTGCCATTTTATTCATTTATGAAATCATTATTAACACCAATGTTTACTGCCGATTATTATTTTAGTCTGCATTTTTATAACCTATTTCAAGTAACAATTTTAGGTTCGTGTCAATGTGTCATACAAGTATGCGGAAAGCACTTTGTCCAGGATATAACTGTGGAAGCACAACCGCTACGACTCCGTCGCTAAGTAACCAACAGATTAAGTTTCAATTTCAAACGCATCGTATTCGAATATATTCCTACGAGCGATGTTCTTTCTCAGAATAGTAACACGTCTATGACTCGAATCTTAAGATTTTTTACTAATTACATTATACGATGTATTTTAGTTACGTAGTACAGAATTACCTCTTTATTCTAATGCTTCAGTAATCACCTCATTCCGTGTGCCCTAAACCAGTTTATTAACTCCAGTCTATTTACACCAAGCATTAACTCGAAAGTCATGAAAACGACGTAAACCTTTTAGTACCTACGCTATAGACGTTTGATGGGTCACTTCGAACACCTTAAAATTTAGGGCTTCAGAAAATGGAGCATTTGATACATTGCCCTTTTTGTTTAATCACCTCTAATAAGTTCATTGTACAATCAAAATAAGATACACCTAATAAGGTACAGAAAACATAAACTATATCTAAAATCACATAGGAGAGGAAGACAGCAATATAATTAATCAACATTTATAATTATTGTAAGTAACATAACCTAAATCAAAATAACCTAAATCAAAGCAACGAAGTCTAATATGGTCTTAAAGGGTTCTTATTACCCTGTGTCCTAGTTTAAGTACTCGGTCCTGATTGTTATCGTTATGTAACAATATAGATTTTACTAAATGCCGTTAGGCCGGAAACATTTCCAAAGGCGGGCGGGCAATGTAGTGATGTAAGATGCAGGCATTAAGAAGCCATTACTGTTTCAGTTCATTTAGTAAAAAACAAATGGCAAAATATGAATAAAGTGGCAACTAATGCCACCGTGGCAATTAATACCACTAATAGATCCATTTTCATCGCGACGTAAAAAAATGTTTGGGCCTAAAACCTATACAGTATACATACTATCTACCCTGGTCTTTTAGTTGTAATACCAAATACCAGAGAACTACTAGGCTCATAAATATTTATTAATTGTTGATCGAATAGTTACCCTATATAACTGTAATAGTCCTATTCGAAGTTGATTTAAGATGTTCATTGGCAGTAGTGGCTACTCATGCCTGCTCCTCGGAAGTTTTCAACTTTGTTCACAAAAGAAAAATGATTAAAATCGGCAGCGAAACAGTTAGTTCAAAAGAAATGAAAAGCAATGTTATAAGAGTTCCATTGCAGTGCCTTTGGCGCAAAGCAGACCTAAGTATCATTATCCCTTTAGAGGATTTTAAAAATATCTAGCCGGCTGTGGTTTAATTATCTCTCTGCTATTAGTCACGGGGTTACTTGGGAACCAATGACCGGATTTTATTGCGTCTAAGGCCATATATTTTATACAATGCTCAAAATGTGTTTTAAAGAACAGCCATTTAAATCCCTCCAGATACAATTTTCTGTACTCCGAATTCGTACTTACTTTTATTCATATCAATGTTTCAAAATACGTCTTTAATAATGTCGAGCCTTTTAATATATTTTCAAACCGTTTAGGCGAAGAAAATCTTACAAGATTTTTTTGGAATAATTCACCTGACATTTGAGTTATTGGTGGAGCCACAACCATCTATGTATATCTGATGTCAGACAGGACTGTAGTACTAAAGAGTACTACGCTGGACTTCCACGAGTTTTAAGGTCTGTTGTATAAGATGCTGTAATTAAGATACTGTCCGTTCGTTTAATCCATATGATTTACAGCATTTGTGGACACCACATATACTTCTATAGTCTTTTATATGGAAGAATTTCTAAATTACATAAGTTGTGTTTACCTAAAATTGTTATTATTAAAACAAATGATTAAGAAACCGACGGTTTTAGGAGTTGACTAGAAAATGAAAAAGATTATCAACCGTCAAAAATGTTTAGTTCCTTAAAGGTGCAAATCATAATATTGCCAGCAAAATAGTACTTTACGAATATTGGTTATAGTCTCTGACATTTGTATATCTTGTATTGGTTTACATAGTGGTAGCCAGATTCTCAAGACTGATAAAAAGAGTTTCGTTGGGATAATGGTGGAAATTCTGGAGACGAACCCAGCACAGAACACTTTTAACTTTAAGAACTGGCTGTATTCCAAACTCTCAAAGAACATTTGTGCCCGAATTCTCTGCAGATAAATCTAGGCAGGCGGCAGGCGTCCGCAGAATTAGTCATTTACTTTGGACCTATCTCCTTCGTAAATGAGACAGTGGACTGTAGTCTAAATTTGCAGGTGTCTGCATTGTCTGGTTTATCTGTTTCGTCCAGTAATACAGATAGTACTTTAAAATTTTCATTACTCATATCTAACTGATAATTATATTAGTAAAATGTAACGTTTTGATAATGATTGGGCATTATTAAAAGAATGTAACAACTGTCAGATAGAAATGTGGTCTGTTTCGGCCATATTGAAATTGACTGCAGAAACATTTTGACAGAAATATTTAAAGACAATCTGAAGCTTTCGTAGGTTCTCAGGGTTATTCACAAGTTTTCCTTCAAAGCTTAAGCGAGTGTAATCAATGCTAAAACGCATATATCTTCAATTAATTATATTTTAGGAATTCGAACACCACATCCCCGTAACCGAAGCTGGAATTCTAATGCAACAAACTATCACTTTAAATTAAAAAAATACTTACTAACGATCTTTGTATAGAATATTTTAAAAACGTGTTCATACAATTTTGCTATAAACAAAAAACAAATACCATTTTGTAATTTGTAATTTGTTGATGAGATAATTGTTTATGATGAGTTTACTTAATCATATTTCAAACCCTTCCAACATCTCCATTAGAATTTCGCTCAAAAGTTACCATGACTATAATCTAATGAATAACAGAGACCCGATAGCCCACAGAATTGATCACTTGAATTGAAAGTTCATTATAAGTAACTAACTGCTATTTTATTTCGTCAACAGGGCTTTCCACTCCCAAAGTCACTGTCATTGCATTGCTGACCGAAAATACACATTCCACAGAATGATTAAATATGTACCGGCTTAACTCACGCACGTTTTTCGGGATAGCCTGACTAGTTTCGGACCTGTACGAGGTCCTTCCTCATGAGCTCTCGCCGTCTGCAGCGAGGTGGCGGCGGAGACTCCGTGTATAAATTTATCTGTATAAATACTCACGAAACATTTAATTCCACAGAATCATTAATTCTATTAAATTTTACACCCGGATCTAATTCTAGCGTGTGGATTTAAATTTGGAATTTGCACACTTTTTTGTAGACTATAGATTAGCACTGATCAATGGAAGCCCGGTATAGACATTTTCACAAAAACTCGTCACGCTGTCTTTCATTGACACAACGTGAGATGTTTTTATTCAAATCCGTAGCGAATGATTTACTTAAATTAAACAATGATAGATAAAACAGTAGACTCTATTTTAATGCTGTCCATTCCAAGTGCAGCACGGTATTTGCGTTCGGATTATCTGGGTATAAATCTAGAACGGAGACGGGCGGCCTGCGGAATTAGTCATTTGAATCGGACTTATCTCTTGTGTCGATTGCAATGTAAGTAGGTTACCTCAACGAATCACTTTAACGTATATACAATCGTATTTACCGTTTGAAAAAAAGGTTCATTTTTTTGGTCTATATCTATCGATACACGCTTTCCTAGATTTTGTACACTTATTTCTAGTTTTATTATATACACAATTTTATGCGTCAAATTCATATTGTCTATTAGAGCAAAAGGAGTTATTCAAACATTTATTGAGTCAAATTGACATTTATACAAATTATTGCTTTCACGGTCTTTACAAACTTCGTCGTGAAACATAACTTCTTAGTAGGTACTATAATCTCTAAATAACACTTATAGTGAGTTATACATTTAAAAAAAGCACTTCATTCGTGTTATCGTCATAATCAGGTTTCTAATATCTCATTTCATCTCTGGACATTCATATAATCATTTTATATATTGAAACTGGAACTTTAGACCAAGCTACATTGATTGCGAAACAATTCACACGCAAAACACATGTACCTATATGAAATTCTCTTAATCTAAAATTTTTGTTATTTATAGGCTTACCCCCTATTCCATGGTGAGATGTACTCGTGAAACGTAGCAGTCTACTACACTCATCCGCCTACCCATTCGAGGATTACTGGCGTGATGATATTATATTGTTAAATTACTGTAGAGCCAATGATAGAGTCGCATAAAATTAAATGAATTGACTCGAACTCTTGGTAAAATATTTTACATAAAACTCATCTACTAAGTCTGCTCTACATTAAAAGTCCACAGAGCCTGTTGCCTGATATGTATTAATAAGTTAGGAAACTCGTGAGGGAGCAAAGTTGCAAATAATAAAACCGAAAATTTTAATGTTACAGGCATTTAATCGAGAATTAAAATTCGACCAGAATTACGTAATCAATTTATGCATTACAATAGGTGAATCTGCAATGCAATAAAAATCAAGCGAGACTGCAATTTGGGTAGAAACTCTGCAATTATTCCTTTACTTACATTATTACAATTCTTTAAAACCTGCAACATGTCGGAAGGTGTAAAGTTTCTGAATCAGAAATAAAGCAATCTCTTTGACAACTAAGTATCTCACCATACGATAAGAAGTCTAAACCCACTTCAAAGCGAATGTACAACTTACTCCTGGAAATAGGTCGTCCATTTGTCAGGCTAACCTAGTATTTACACTGCTTATGTTTGGGGTAGTTAGTATTTAATGGGTAGGGTGCTTAGTGTTAGAAAAGACGAGATTTATGTAGCGTTAGAGCCTGGTCGGTGACTGGTTAGCGCCTAATTGCTCGGATTATTGGTCTCACCGTCTTAATAGTGTTCACTATTTGGCAGTAAATTTGAGCGGTAAGTCTGCAAGCGATGCTTCGAAAATGTTTTCGCTGCGAGTCAATGTAGTACAAATATGCGTTTTAATTAAACAACGTAAACCTATTCCTACGGATATTGAAACCGTTTTTTTTTTCACGCGACTATCATTATTTCTTAACAACGTTGATAAAATTTCGTTAAGACGGTTTTTTCTTACTTTTGAATTGGATCTCTGTACTGTTCAAACCGCGCGAGATGGTGTTGATAGAATGCTTTTTATGTTTTTCTATAAAATACGCGGGTATTACTACAAAAATAAAAAACCGTACACAAATGTACTCACTATAAAATCTTTATTTTTTTGTTTTCAATTAAATTAACCGAACATAATATACCTTTAAATATGTGAACAGATTCCAAAATATATTTTTAAGGTGAATTAGGAACTCTCTCATACGGAATATATTATTTGACTCTGCAGTCGTTTCGTTTAGTCGCCTTCTTTAATTTACACCGTGTTCGTAAATTCTAACATCCAAACGACATAAATCATTTTGTGCATAAATTAAATCCGAAATAAGTCCAATTTCAACATCATCTGTCCTTTATCACGGGGCGACATCAACTGTAAATTCACTAACATTTACATCGACACGAAACAACTTTGCTTTTAGTTCAAATACAGTATGAAATTTGGTGATTTCTTACGTATTTCGGTCAAGGCGAATAAAGTTTACGTTGTAAGAACCGTGATATCATCATTACTGGGACGCCTAATATCACTTTAATGGGTACCAACTGGTATGGGTTCTAATATGCTTGATTTTTTTGCTACCAATTTTATGAGATTTTGACAGTAATAATATGAAAGCAGACAAAACTATTTTAACTTTAGCAAAACTATTCATTTAGATTGCTTGACTGAATTATGAATTATGCTGTAATGCAGATGTATGCTGTATGCTTCTGCCGCAGAGCAGCGACAGTTTTTGATTTTTTTTCGTTCAGTCTATACGCAGCACGTCGCAAATGACTTAAGCTTAAAAGGCAGCTAAATATATCTGTTGTATATCAAAACTTAGGTAAGGACCTTCAACTTTCAGGTCAATTTGAGATAGATACACATTTTCTGGATCAACTGGATAGATCTCTACTCAAAGGGTGTCACAAATTGTTAGAAACTGAGATGGTAGTAGCGTAAGTCGCAAATGGATGAATTTCAGGTTTATTTCTTGGCAATTAGAATTGTTACTCCTGCCTTGTTTATTTTTTCATGTCTCATTATTCTCGAAGTTGACTAATAGAGAATGCCACCTGACATGAAGATCGCCCTTTGTTACGCCTGCTTATGGTGTGCAGTAAATAGTAAATAAATAATTGTTATATGAAAAAAAATTATTAGATACTCTTTTTACTATGTCACCCACAAGAAATTATTTAGAAAACAGAAACACAATGAATGGAGGATTTTACAATATGAATGTAATTATGGATAATTATGAAGTTATCCAAAGGCTAACGTTATCAATATGAGTTCCGAAACATTGAAATACGTAACAAACCCCTTGAGGCAGTGCGCCAGCTTTTTATTTTAATAATATTTCCCGTTAATGTCAAGAATGCCAAGAAATACGATATTAATAATTAATTTTCCAATATCCAGTAATATAATCTTTCAAGCCTACACAGATTACATAAATTTAATATTTTGTTCATTCGCAATCTAAAAATTGTTGAAAGGAGGAAAACAATTGTTTTTATTTTTTCCGTACTGTTTATATTATTACACAGATCGGGAAAAACGAAGTAATTTTAACAGTATATATATATTAATGGCGGCCTCGTTGGTCGAGTGATTGAAAGGGCGAGTGATGATCGAAAGATCCTGGGTTCGATCCCCGGGTCAGGTACTACTGGGTTGTTCTAACTTGAAATACCTAGTAGTGGTTTGGAGTGTGGATTTGCGCCTGGTATAAGACGACAGACTCATCCCCTATTCCATAGTGGGGCGTAAACGTAACTGCTAAAACGTGGGAGTATACTACACTCCTCTGCCTACCTCATCGGTCATTACAAGCGTGATGTTACGTTTTAATGTTAATAATCTGTTTTTATTAATATGTAAATAATATTCTGTACAACGTACATTTTGACAGACAAATATTAAAATATATTAAACGATCCATTTTACTTACGTTTGTTATTTATAATAAAAATATATATTTATAAAGTGAAATAAAATCCTCAAAATCACAATTTCAGTTTACACTGTTCACTTGTAAATCACTCACTGAGTTATAAATTTCTGACGTCACTTAGATCACTGATTGTTTATTTTATTTTGTTATTAATTTTTCATCAATTAACAAATGCCTCAACTATCAGCAGGAGTACAATACGTCGAATCTATCGTTTGTTCGTAAATACAATTGTTTGGATACAATCACTTAATATTTCGTAAATTGTATTTATATTATTTACTACGTCGTTTAATTTGATACATATAAAATAACCGAGTAACTTTTCATTAAACAAATTTATTTGGAGAGTTTTCATTGATGTATCAAATGTTCACGCTAAATGTCTACAATTTTTTCCGATCGCGAAGGGTCGCGTATTAAAACGAAGGACGATAACATCCCCTATAACACATGTTTCGAGCTCCGCAGCCCGAAGGGAACTGAGAGGCGTACAATACCTGCAGAGGCACGCACACAGCTGCATGCCACGCAAACACGTAAAATTCAACTTAGCGATTTAAAGCACCGTATTCACGCGTGGCTGTTTATTTCATGCCTTTGCCTTTTTTTTTTCTTTCGTTTTTATTTTTAATGCGTTATCTGTTTAAAATATCGGAACTATTTTATTATAACCTATCATAATTCTTCATTTTATTCCAATATTTTATTTACTTTGTTGCATCTGTATTTATTGTATTTATAAGGTTTTTTTAAATGCTTATGGTTAAGTCACAGGTTTTATAATAATCGCCGTTAATAAGATCAACGTAGTATATTTTAATAAAAGACGTAATCGAGTTAAAACTTTAACCGGAAATGGAATAATCTATTTCCTTACAATTTACGTATTTTGTAGAGCTTTGCAACATTTGTGAGGTCTGGTTTCTATCTTGTAATTAATGTATTAACTAGAGACAAAGTAAATTAAAATGGTTAGTTACAAACATTACAGACTTATTTAAATATATTATGTACATACACGATGTTTATGGATGATAATGGTAGATTAACTGGACATTTTGAATGTAATAAATTTTCTGTCTGAAGATGACTGAGGAATGGGCAATGATATAACCATTTTGCACTGTACAGATAATAAATAAATAAATAAAATATTTTAATGGAACTTAACCGCAGTCGTGCGATCTTAAACTAAGCGGAGACCATATCAGATGGGTGTTGACATTTCATATTATATTTCTAAATACACACTCATGTGGATAATTTACACCAAGCAACGGGAGTAATCCTCGTGTTGATGACAAAACTATTTGTCCTAATATAGAATCGAACCGACAACCTGCTCTGCAGTCAGAGTCACTAAGCACTAATCCAACAAGCCTGAACGATCGTGCAACCTTTAAAATCTACATTGTCTATTTTAAAGTTACCGGTATCGACGTTAAATACATAATTTTTTAGGATCAGCTGTAAAAATATTATAAAATTATATTTTATCTTTTACGTTTATCATAACACCTTTGATCTAATACACGATTACGTAGATCAAAGATCGATCGTAACGTAATCGTAAAATTGTTTACATTGCAAGAAATTTTAAAACATCCAAATAATATAAAAGTAAAATATGGCGGACGTATGCGTAATTTTGTTTATGAAAAAAAAAAGTATTTTAACAAATAAGTTTTTAAAAATAGAAGCTATTGAAAAAATTTTAGTTCGGCACTTTATGAAATAGTTTCAAGTTAAATTCTAGTATCGTAATTATATTTTTTTTACACGTTAACTAATTTTAGTTACTTACTTTTTTTTTTTAGTTACTTACTTAATTACTTTTTGAAGATGCATTGGGAAAATTTACCTAAATTCGTAGTACAATGCTTGTCGCTGTACAACCACTATATAAATTCGTATATTGAAACGCAATGAGCATCTACGTCTCATAAACATACAGATCTAGGACAGATAAAACTCATCGGTCAACTAAATGTTTCGCCGGGAAGCGATCTTGAGACTTATTGTACGGCCACAAATTTCCTTAATAACGTGCTATATGGATTTATTATTAAACAG
>DWED01000411.1:0-11490 GCA_018245795.1 Protelbella ruficauda | reverse complement strand
CGTGGTGAGAAAATGGCCCTAAAAACGTGCACGCGACGAATCGTTAATGGATGAAATTTCGCTTGAAATTTATTTGAACCACAATAGAAAGGGCCTAAAGTTCCTCTTTGCGCAGTCCCCTTTTCCCGAATTCTTTTTGAAAACATGTTTAAGTCGGTATTGTGGCATACATAGAGTAGACATAGTTGTGGTCTACTACAGACACTTTCATTCATAAATCGATAAAATCACATTAAGCCCTAAAGGTATGCAGCGATGTCCTTAGTTTGAAGTTTTATTGGTATTGGTCGGTCGCAGGCTGCGTCCGTTCATTTAGAGCGACGCGGCGGGCATAACGATGGACCTGCTAATACTACGTCGCGCTTGTCTCGTCACCTGGCTCGAGTCATCAATGAAACGGAACAAATAATTTTAACACAATCCTGAAGCACAGATACTTCTCTATTATTATCAAATAAACCAGCCCATACAAATCTACTATGCGTTAAACGGAATGCAGTATATTTTCTATCACACTTAGAATTGCTATTAAATTTTCAATGTACTTTATTTTTTTCAAATAACGTATAAATGTATGTTTAATACATAACAAAAGGAATACTTACAAATGTATCTTTGTAAAGCGCCGATGACACGTAGGCGTTCCGCGCTTGTACCGCTATTTCCTTCGCTTTGTTTGGTGAGTATTGTATTTCTAATTGTGACTGTAAAAAAACATTACACAATTAGCACACCATGTATATTAATACTATTTAACGAATATTTAATTTTTGTATTTATCATAAAATAACCCATCTATGTATATTGGTAATATATTATATAGCATATTTGCTATATCGTAGAACATGGTTCTGATGGTCTCGTGTGATGATAGTGTAGATTTCAGTGAAACCAGGACAAATAGTTTTCCCGCGATTAAAACACCATTAAACACAGCACAGGTGTATCATTAAAAGTTGGTAAATATGACATATGTAAATCTGCTCAGTAACTAAATGGAACTTTGTAAAATATAGATAAAACGAAACCTTTAAAACTATAAATAGTAGGTATTATGGGACAGAATTTCTAACAATAGATTAAAACATCGCCATTAATATTCATACTTTCCAGTACAGCGGCCATACTCCCTGTTTGAGTCCATCATATATCGAATGACGTATTAACGCCCGTATATAACGTTGGGTCAACCACCCGCCTGGTTCGCGACTTTACTTTTGCGGTCTAAACTTTCATTTGCCCAATGCTTAATTAACTTACATAATTGTATGTAATAATTATCCTAACATTTCATATCTAACATTGCTTGCTCAATTTTGCTAGGTTGAAAAAAGAGAGAGAACCAAAAGAGAATGTGCTAATACTTTTTAGTAAGAATCAACTCTGTGAAAGCGACTGACTCTTCTTTGACCGCACGGTACTGCCAAGTTTTTGTTTATGCCTTAGCTGGTAATACCCTTGTAATGCTATTGGAGAGGCGTCTGTCCAGCAGTGGACGGGGGTAGGCTGATGATGATGATGATGATGATGAGCAGCCAGTGAAGAATAATGTGCAATAAGATCAATTACATTGGAGTCAAAATCGCACGGGTTAGCCCACAGGCTGTTCTCGTTCGTGTCGCGACGTTGCCGCTCCATGTTACGCCTCTCGTGGGGCGCTGCTGAGGACTGTGGCGAGAGCCCTCCCATTAATAACACCAGGCAGACAGCGGCGCAAACGTCGACGTATCCTGGTTAAAAGAACAAGAAGAACAATAAGATACTGTTGAATATAACTGTTTGAAGGAACAAGAAGAACAAGATATTATTGAATATAACTGTTTAAAGGATCAAGAAGAACAATCATAAAATATCGCTTGCTTTTTTTTTTTTTCAAATATTTTATCGTTCCACTGTTGAACAGAATCTCCTCTCAGAATGAGAGGGTTAAAGCCGCAGTCTGGAACTCGGGCCATGTGCGGGTTGGCAGATTTCACGCGCCTTAGAGAATACATTTATACTGCTGAATATTAGAATCCTGTAACTATTCCTTGTTTGTTTACGAACGCGTCGTGTCTCAGTGTAGTGACATAACTCCATCCTTCTAACCGGAACTCGATCATTCAAAAGGTTCACCAACCTCAACAGTCGCAAACTTCGTCGGGCTAGTTAGTTAATCACTCCGAATTAATGTGATACACATGTCATTAAATTTTTTATATTTCAATCACTTTTAATACAACATATATTAGTTTGAAAATTAGGACAACAACAGACGACACTGAAAACCATCGAAATAACTCAGTTCCTGAACTTCAAAGGCATGATAACATATTAGAGCTGCTATTCGAGCTATTAGGTTCGCGGAGATACTTTTATTCAAAGTATGTACATATATCGCGATGTATGTGTGTATAACTCGGTCGACAATCGAATAGAATCGATATTTACTTTCTGCTGCATCTCGTCAATGAAAAACGCAAGAGGCACGTTCCGTATGCGGCACGCACAATGTTATCGATTATGGTAATCGATGAACATCCGATGAATAAATACATCGCGGCCCAGAGGTGGACAGCCTTTGCTAATTGTCCGGTGAACCTATGTGAATCGCTAATGCGACACAATTTAACGGTGGCAGCCAACCCACCGGACACTGTTCCGATATCGGTACACTACTCGTACATCCAAGAACCACGTTATTAGCTAACAAAACTATGCCCAGCGTTGGGATTGTGGGCTAAAACAACCTATGATAGTACATAAGCGGCTCCTTACAGGCGCCAATGTCCAGCTCTGGACTTTACGATGTGATGTGTAAGCGATTGCCATATTATCTCGTGACAGTTTAAGATAGAAATGTAGATGGACGTATCGTTAAACACTTCCATCTACCCTTATTTCCATCCACGACTCGTGATGAATGCACTAAGCCATAAATACATTTGACGCAGGCAGTGAAACGTTACCTATTTTACTAAAGTCAGTAATTTATTTGGCGCCAAAAGGCGGACGTTCAAAAACAGTGTATGATTTATTATGAAATGTCCTAATAAATTCTTCCGCGTGCTATGAACGCATTTATTGATGAATCTTTACTTTGTCATATAAAATGTCTATGTTCAGATCGTAGATGAAGAAAACCAATAACTTTCGAAAGCGATTAATATAGAAGGAGCACGTCAAATGTGTAAGGTTAGGGATATTTGGCGTTCATTGCTCTCTGCCTTCTCCTTAAAGGAGCTGGCGTGATGATATGATGTATAATAATACACTGATTAATTATTTACATTACGTAAAGAATGTCACTGTTGCATCAATGCAAGTACAAAATTTACACCAGTTGTTTAATCCGTAAGTCACTAATCGCATTATTTGCTTTACAAGTGTTTTGACTCAATGTGTGAATCACATGTATTATGTCTGTTACACAGTGACTAATCTAACAACACTACACTATTCTGTTATGTGTATCGTAGGTAGCGTCTTACGATCTTTTTACGCGAAATATAACTCGGAACAAACGTTAGAGACGTCAAGTGCGTCACGTCTTACGCGAAAACGTAACTGGCATTCCACGGTTTTATTGCAGAAGGTGCGATGTGGAATTTTGAACTTGACTTTGAAATCTGATTGTTCGGTACGAGAATAACTTTAGTGTGTACGTAAATGAATTTTGGTATGTATGTTTCTATTTAAAAAAAAAAAAAACATTAGATATCAAGGCATAAACAACGCTATTAGTTAAACATGTCAACGCGTTTTTCATTCTAATAGACAATACTTCATACAAAGTATATTCAAGTAGGTTGACACAATAAAACAAGCAGAGACACGCTCTATTGAGCTTCGTGTAACACCTAATAGTTGCACGTTAACCTAATAAAACATTTCACCAGTTCAATGCTATTTATAATCGTCTGTAGGTGTCTATTGATATCAGCGAATCGAGAACAAAATGAATGAACGAGGAACAAGAATGAAATTTAAACAAGATCTAAAATAAAAACTCGAATTTTTTTTTTGCTTGTTGTCTATACTAAATTACTACAAAAAAAGCGTGGGATTTATCCAAAATTTGTATGCATTTCGCGGTACAGATGCATTTTGGTACTTTACCAAAAGTGCAGCTAACAATTTTGAGTAATGGTATAATGAACTCCATTGCCGACCGTAGAAACTTATGTCCATAAGTTCTTTTTATTTTGCGTCTCGTTAGCGTGGTTTTTTGCGATTTTGCTCCTTAGCCCAGAGGCAGTGCGGCGGTCAAATAAAAGAAAATTATAGTTATAGGGCATTTTGCCGCTTATTATTTAACTAAGCCTTGCGAGTTGATCCTGAACATAACACACCCCTCTCTCGAGAACGAGCGAGACATCATTATATTGCTACTCGCTACAAACGCCGAGAAAATTTGCCGCCATTTACGTAAACAAATTTGATCATCAGAGGCAATATACGGCGTCTACCTCGGCTCGATCTCGTTATAGGTGCTGTATCACCCTTTAATTGACACAATAACAACGTTGTTACTGTTGGAACACAAAAGGCGACCGCTAAGGCGGAGTCGGGCAATAACGATCATGTCAAAAGGAAGGCCCGACACACAACACGCGTTAAACACACGATCATAACATTTTATTAGTGCGCCGGTCAAAAGCAAGCAACCGCGAGACCGCCGTCAAAAGTTCAACGAAAAAAAACAACAGGTCAGCTCGTAAAAAGGCGTAGAGTCACTCTGTGTTATTTTACATTCACCAAGTCTCTTACATAAAAAATATACGGCAGCTAATAAATGTTATCGTTTGAAATAATCATTTAAAAATCACTTATCAAATTAATCAAATGCAAGTGTAAGCGTTAGCGAAATTGAATTTCGTCTCGATGTCAAAAGCCTCATTATTTTGAACTTTGATATCAGGAAAATGCGATTCAAAACCCAACATCTACACGAGTGAAATCAATAATACATCTCAGATTCCAAGGGGATCTCATTTAAAGGAGCGGTAATTAGAAACTGAAAAAAAACTATAAATGGACAATGAGGAGACTCGATCGAATTCCTTAGCCCATTGAAGATCTGACCGAGCGACCATAAAAACCATAGATACCTACACGTAGGTAATACACAGGTTATAAGGGGGCATAAAAAAGTAGGGACCGCGTCGGAGGTCGGCTTGACTACCCGAGAAACAAAGAATTCGTTTATTTTTTAACAGCTCGCCCGTACACAAAAGGAGGCTGCGCGGCACGAAAAACGACCCAAACGAGAGCACCTTGTTAACCTTTTTAAAAAGAAATCGCGCGACCGCTAACTAGAATTTCGGCTCGAAAACCGAGAAAAGTTCGCACCGTTCCGTGCGATGGACGCGATCGGCGCCTGCGCAATCATTATGTAAATTCTGAACATAAACGCGTCAAAAAATTTGGATGCGAGCACCATCTTCGCGGCTCGTTACAAAATGATGCGCGTCAAATTATTGATGGTTTTTGTATCTTTTGCGACCGTTCCGCGCTCGCCTCTGATATCTCATGTCAGAATCTTGTACCAAAATTGAGGATACCGTTTTATATTTTAACGGTATTATTCATGTGCCGCGATGTGTCATTCAATAGAAGGGACCTCGTTTGAGGATAATAGTCCTTTAATAAGATCCATTCATTATTTTGTTAGCGGTGGCTAACAACCCGTATGCTCGTAAAATTTGACTGCGCATAATAAGAGCTATTATCGCGCGAAGACGCGCGTGGCACCACATATCCGACAGTATGCCTCGATACCCACCTCATTAACTGAAAATCGCTCTAAACTGTAATAGCATCTTCGAGCATCAGCGGTGGACCCCGTCCGCCTTCAAATTAACCGGGCAAGCGCAAATTTTCCCCGACTCAAATTATAATGAGGTAACGGCTGATATTACGCAAATTCACAGATAATTTTTTTAAATGGAAATTAAATGAAAATTTATGGTGTTTTTGCCCCTGGTGCGATGCGCTTTCGCGCCGCAGTTGGCGAACATGCAAGTAAGTAGAAATAATTGTGCTTAACAAATAAAGATCGAATGGTCGCGTTGAGCTAAATGTGACGGCTAAGCTGCGTAATTACAGGGGCTCGGTCTCACTGAAATAACTGTTTATAATTGAAGCGGCTCGGCTTACGGCGGGTAAATGTAGGAGGTTTTATGTGAAAACGTTGCTAATGAGGGAGTGGATCGCGGCCCTAATGACTCGGACATAGTTCATGAAATCGACCGGAGACAGCACTCGCTATTACGCTACATGACACTGGACTCTGCGTTTCTTTTTATCTCTCTCAATAATGACGTAAGTATCTAAAAGATTTTCTTCACTTAGCTTCGTGACGTGTTTTATAGTATTTAAAGAATAACAATGTTCGTGATTATTTATTAACATTGTAAAGATGTATTAAAATTTGTGGATTGAAATTACTTATGTAGATGCCCTAAATTTTAATAGATTAGCAATTTCGGTGACATGTTTATAAGTGTATTTACAACTATTATTACCTAGGTTTTTCTATCGTTCAGTAAATAAAGCTGAAAACCTATGATATGAAAACCTATGATATGAAAACCTATGTACTAGAATATATTAACTGAAAAAAAAGAAAACTGCATTCTTTGAGGTAATAAAGTAAAATTTAGATTTCATCTGAATTTATCAGATAAACGAGAAGTTTTTTTGAATTTATTGATTTTTGTACAGGTCCTGCTAAATTTTCGAAATTGCCCACGTGGCCAACGTATTTCCCAGTAATAATCCAATAACTGGTGAAACGTAGGAGTGTACTACACTTCTCTACCTACCCCTTTGTTGAGATTCAGGCGTGATGTTACGCTGTTATAATCCAATAAATAATTATTGAGGTCAAAAAACATATACATGCATCTCCGTAAATATTTACCCTACAGTACAAACCACTATGACATTGTCGCTATGGAGCGTATACCATTCGACAGCATTGTGACAACATTCTAGCAATTATAAAATACATTTTCATTAAACACTTCAACTATCATCCGTATTGGCTATTTCACAAAAAGGATATCATAATAGTGCACGGCGGTACTGAACTAGTGTAGGTCGAACTTATTTTTTCCATTGCGGATGTCAAATGGGTTTTTTAAGATTAATACCTTGTGAACCGGAATTGTGCCTTGCACAACCAAATAAATGACTAAATAACGGGAATTGGCTTTAAAAGTGGCAGCGAAAAACACTTCCGGGAACAATTATTGTTTTATCTCGCCTTTATTTACGTTAAGATTACTATTTTCTGTTCTGACCCTACATAAGTGACGCGATTCCATATTTAATTGAAATTTAATAGCTTAGATAACGTTGTGATATATAAATGGGAAAAATAAACGAACCGATTCATAAGTAAAATTCGTTCCGATCTACAAGGTTTTGTCGTCTTCATTAATTAATGTATTAGATTATTGGTATGCTATTTAATCTAATCTAATCTAATCTAATCTAATCTACTGAAAAGGCTTTAATTATGGGAACAATTTTTATCACAATTAAGTAACTAATGAGCGAACGATCCAAACGATGCTAAATTACTACTGAGTATTATAAAATGTTTACGTAGCAAATAATAGAAATGAATTTAAACGGGCTAATTCTCACACTAGATGTCGTCAACTCGGTTCTAAAAGTTGAAAAATATTTAAGGTTAATTTACTCCTTAGATACTTTTCGTACTCAGAAAAAATATGAGTTTTTACTCCATATTTTTATTTGTGTAACTAACTGTTTCAAATTCTGTATTGCCAGTTTACATTGTCATGTTTTGGCAAACATCTTACTCACAAAATAATTTATGTTTTTTGCCAGTATTATTTCAAATAATATTGTTATTCGAAACAGCCACTTAATTACAGATGCGAATATAATAATAACACCTATGTATTAGGTGAAATCAAAATAATTAATAGTCGTGATGCAAATAGGCTATCACGATCTGGACGGATCTTACGAATGGACACCCGTATTTTTTATATCACGTCACTTAAATCATTTCATGGCCCTATATAGACGTACCGGCGATAGCACTAATAATTACGAAACATACCCCCGGCGCGGCGCAGGCACATAACTGTGTGCGTCTCTTAAAGGATAAAAACATTTAGTCTGATATGTCATTCCGGTAACAGTACGCTAGTTTAATTGCAGTTTAAGCCCAGTTAGTTAGTTCTGATCTTCGTGTTTAACATTGTAGAGGCGAGAGCGAGCCGAGTTTTTGCGCGTAATAATATTGTAAGCTCGATTGCAGTGGACGTACGAGATTCGAGCGAGATTGGTGCAAGATTGGAGCGACAATGAGACGGACATCAGAATAGGTGCGTCTATTACGCCCGACCGGATCTTTGTTTTATAAATACAGTGCAATGCTAGCCCAGCGTCCTGGCTACCTTATTGCTTGATAGGTGATCCCCATCCTTGGGGAATCACCTGTTGACATAATTGTAACTGACACCGGAACTTTAATTACAATTACAATTTAAACTTATTTGTGCTATTAATAAATTAATAAGCGTTCAACAAACAAATTCTGCAATTATTGTTGACTTAAAATTAGGTAAATTATAAACGAAAAAAAAAAAAAAATGCTTACTGCATCTCGCCGCACTGGATCTGTAAGGTCGACATCTATCCACTATATCACTATCACAGTCACTGTATTGGCTAACTAATCTAGTCCTAGAACATTGTTCACAACCTGACGGCCTGTGCACAGCCTTCAGGCAGCCCGAGGTGGGACACGGTAGGGGGTTGCAACAGGTGTCTGACACTTCCATCTTTTGTCTAATTATCACAGTGCCGGTTTGTTTGTACAGCGCAAAGTCCGGGATCTTAGTGTAATCCATAGCAGTCGATCTCAATCGACATCCCCGAAATGTGTGTGATGTCGCACGCGTCGTGTCGGGTGAGCGACTAAATGAATTGGTGTGACGGCGCGTAAGATAAAGCCTAGTGGTATACGGAGCACATGGCGCTAGCAGTGGGGGACTATGCCGGTGGGGTTCTGCGGGCGACAGCGGCCAATAGTGGCGGCCGGCAGTGGAGGGCGGGCGCGGGCCCGTCCCACCCAGCCGCAGCTACCTTTATGTAGCCGAGGGTCCAAGATGCACTCGCACTATCTAGGGGTTGGTGATTACCACCACGCGACAAATACGGACGCGCCTCTTTCTTCAAATCCGACTTGCCTTGAAATTTTGAAAAACGAATTGATGAAATCTATTAGACATTTTGAAATAATTCCTGAGAGAATCCGTATTAATTTCATGACCGTTGACTTCAATGCATAGATAAATACTAAACGTGAGAAAAATTCGCAACTATTGCTTAATTATTCAGAGTATTGTAATATAACCTGTTACACAATTAAAATAGAATTAATTAATCAATTATATTAGAATTTTTAATAAGAAAAAAAAATATTTTAACTAAACAGCAAACTGTTTGCTGCCGGAATAAATTATATATAATTAGCCAGGCTATAATACATCATACACAAACTATGTGACGGGTACTGAGTTTAATTCTGGATTTATATGATGCAAAATTACTGTTACTATTATCATTTATTTATATATTTGTATATATAATCAATATTGTATATTTCAATCACATAATCATAACTGTTTGATTGATGACACAAATTTGCATTTATCAGTTACATATGTACGCTTACCTAAATAATGTTAGTTAATTAACAGTAAAATACATTTTTCTAATGAAATACAATTTGCATAGAATCGTTAACTTAATTAAGTCAACATACTTACTTTTATTTAAGCGAAATCTTTAGATATTCCACGTCGAAGATTTCGTAATGAGTCTTCGTTTTTGGTGATGATCTTGCATGCTGTCACGTAGCAAAATGTGACCAATATATTGCGCAACAATAAAAAAGTATTTATCACTACGAGTTTTAAAAAGAAAAACGAAAAAAATGTAGACTTCAATTAATTGATTAAATTAAATTATTCAGTTAATTGAATTAAATTAATTAATTCATTAATGGGCACTTATACCTACTTTTTTTAATTGAATTACATTCCATATTCTCAATATGGAGAGTTGCGCGTGTGTTACTACAGATTTGTTTTATGAATGTCGATTATTCAAATAATTAGTAATCGACGCGAAATTTCACTTTTTATCGTTTGTTGTGCCAAAATCAAGGTCGCATAATTGTTTTGGCATCTGTTAAAATTTCTTCTGTAACGTTATTCAGCTTGACTCATATTCGATATACGTAACTGCTTCTTCAGTTAGTCACTGAAAATTTCTGTTGACTCAGATATACGATCATAAAGAAATATGTACATAACTGAAAATAGGTCTGTTTTTCTGTTTTTTCGCCGTGTGAAAGTTCGTGTTTACCGTCGTTTCCTTAGTCATTATCTGAATATGTATTATATATATGATTTTTATAAACGTATATAACATCAATTGTATTGTTGCTTATAATTCTTTGATCTATCATCGAAGTGAACTAACTACCTTCTATTCACTTCTATTTCATTCTAAATTAATTACGAAGCAGTTTTGGCCCTATTTCATATGGTACGTACACACGTTTACTCAACAACAATGTCGAATTTTTAAGTAAGTGTTTCCTTACATTCATATGGTAATTTTTCAATGCGTAACAATACTCGAAATTACATAGGTTTATAAAAAAAAAAAATTATATCATTTATGATTCTATTCAGAATACGTGAACTTAGACTTCTAACTTTCACATATACGTCAACACTAAAGCGTATTAAGAAGAATTGATCATATAACTTTGTATAGTGACTAGGATCAAAATTATTCGTTAATAGACATAATACAGGGACAAGTACATGAGGAAATTTCTGTCTCGTCATTGGCTATTACAGATATGTATTATCCGATACGTGCAAACATTTCGGAGCAGCCGGATGGAACAATTACGTCAGGGTTCAGTTCCGTGAATGTCCATCGTGCCATAGAGACACACCTGTGCCTGTATCAGCTCAGAGTTTCCTGTTGATAGTACGATAAAACTCCGTAGGTGTCCTGTGGCCGCGTCACATTGATAAGAGTCGCACCACGTCGACAGGCTGTCTGGCAACACCGTTCTATTAATACCACGGTTGCAAGATTATATAGAACGCTTTCTTAGTAATATGTTGTGTATAGTTGACATTTTTTAAAATAGCCGTCTTATTTCATCAAGCTTGATATGATGTTTCGTGATGAATCCTAAACATCTTAGAGTTCTTTATGATCCTTAAGGATCGTGAAGTCTGCCAATCTGCACCTGGCTAGCATGGCAAACTATTGGCTTACACCTTCTCATTTTGAGGAAGGATGCGTGTGATGTAGAACGACAAAAGGTTCGATGATGACGGTAGCGGGCGTTTAGCGGGCTGCAAAGGCCAAGTCGTCTTTTTGACTTCGTACTCTGACTTCAAAACGACATGCATCACTAAATATACAATGTTG
>DWED01000410.1:0-11491 GCA_018245795.1 Protelbella ruficauda | reverse complement strand
CTATGGTTTAATTCATCCTTATATTAAATAGCCTTGTTGACTTCATTTAATTTTCCTTATATATTTTCTTATATCTTTATTTTCTCTTTATGTTAGTGTTGTGTTCTTTAATGAATAAAGGTTTCCATTTCTATTGATATTGAAATTTCTCGAATTGAGAATCGAACCCATTACTCCCGACTCAAAAACAGAGTTGCTAGCCATTACACTAACAGTCCAGTCACGCCTATAGATATATTCAAAATATTGCTTATCAGTTTTTATGATATAGTAATATATGTGAAATAGTCGATTTTTCTACCGATTACCCCCTCCACCATCTCACCAGATTCTCAAAATTCGATTTTGGCGCAAAACCGAGACCCGCTAAGTCCTCACTCGCAGCGCCCTAATGTACAATATTTGGCCTATTACTACCCTAGCCCATTGATTTATGGGTTATGAATCAACCCCCTACCCCCGCCATTACGCCTTGATGTATCGCCCTGATAATGAATCCAGCAGTATTTTTGGCGTGTGATGGAAATATGAAGGGTGGTGGTGAGTTATGGGGGTTTTGTTGCTGGCAAGTTATGGTACTTTGCTATGGGTAGTATTGCCAGAATATTGTTATGCACGGAAACTATGTTTCCAACCGTTTCATTTATAAAAACAAAAAATATCGAATAGTTACATAATTAATAATATTCATTTATCATCACATTGTTACCAGTATTATATGTAAATAATGATACTGACAAAATATACATACATTTATAAAATAAATCATACCTTATACCACGTAATAATTTAATCAACTTACATTATTAGAAGTGTATAACAAATCAACGTTAGAACGTTACGAACGTTAGTGCATAGTAGTCTATTCGATACAAACTCCATTAGTGCAATACAATAAACAAAACTGACAATTCATTCAATAGCCCTCACGATTGACTGACGCGCGTCAGCGTCGCGTAAGATAACGACGGCCTGACAACTGACGAAGGATCACTGATCGCGTCGCGCTCGACGGGAGCAGCTCACTCTGTTAATGGTTTGACAAAGATTTAAAGTGTTCTCTTATTTGTCTAGCGAGGGCTTTCCATTTACTCGCCTGTTTTGTATATGTAAAACACCGAAAATTAAATATAAATATATTCCGTTTTGAGAGAGGTGATAATAGGGAGACATGATCCAACAGTGGAATGATATTGTGCTGATGATAATATGTGAAGAAGAAGACTAAAACCGTTCAACATTTACGTAATTTTATTTGATACTTACACCATTTACACATACATACATACATATGTACGTCAAAGAAGCGGTAAGCGTAAGTCATACAAAATTGAAACTAGTTTTTTCTTTGATAGATTGTATAAATTGGTGTACAAGTATTTTATTACGTTTGTCAATTGACAATTCATTCAACGACTATTCATTGTGATTGTTCAGAATGCGTCGCGCTCGCGCATGTTTGCCTTTATTTTGATAATAGACGAAGGTCTGTTATTCCAACAGTAGTAATGATTCTTCATGTATTTCTATATCAACGATTTTTCTCTGTTTAATTTCCGTTTAGTGCGATATTAGTTTTCAATTAAAGATCAAGTTTTATAGATAATATCGTATACGGTTATACGGTTATATCATAAAACAACAACGCAACTGAACTGACAATTCGTTCAATTGTTATTATAACTGACACGTGTCCACTCGCTCGAGATAATGACAGATCAATCAACAAAGGATCGCGGATTGCAGATACGACGTTCTACTTTAAGAGTGTACTGCGTAGTGGCTACTGTGTACGTGTACTGGCAATCGAGAAAGGCATCGTGTTCTTAACATACTGTAGTTGTTTTATTTTTTTGCATTATGGTATTTACAGTCATTTGGTATTGCAATAACGTTTTGTAGCTTTGTCTACGAAGTCCGATTATAGTTCGTACAGTACCGTCCGACCATACTATCAGTACATTATAATATTACGCAAGCAGTAAGAATTTCTGTGACGGTTTTACGGCTTAAAGTTTAAAAATGTACTTGTAAAGGTTCGTTTTGATTCAAGGTATAGTATTTTTTTACTATCTGATTTTTGAATTTTGGTGAGTGAGTTACTTTTAAAATTTTACTAGTATATTTAATGAAATTATTGCGACAAAAAGTAATATAAGGAGGGTTAATATAAGGGGGTGTCCATTAATTACGTGAGGATTTCAAGGGGGGAGAGGGTCAAGTCGAATCTCATGTAATTTTACTTTGGGCAGAGGTGGGGTCTCGGCAAATATCCGTCCTTTTTTTTGCAAGAAACAGTGTATAATGCCAAGAAAATAGTATTTAATCTTATACAACGATTTAAGTATTTTATTGTTTACTTTTTATTGTAATCCTAGTCAAGCATCCTAGCTTACTCAAGCAAATTATTATTTTTTTTTTTTAGAATTAATCCGATACATTTACGAGATACATGCATTTTGAAAAATTTCATGTGAGAGTGGAGGGAGGGGGAGGGGGGTTGAGCAAAATCTCACGAAATCTCACCAGAGGGACAGGGGGAGGGGGGGGGGCATAAAATTCTAAAATTACCTCACGTAATTAATGGACGGCCCTTAAGGTCAATTTTGGTCTACATTAGGTTTATCTATATATTGAAGACAATGGACACATATCATTACATCATCAACCTGTCTAAGTTCATTGCTAAACATAGGCCTCCCTTGAGGGGATTTGCCCATAATCCCCACACCGGGGATGCATGTTGGAGATCGTAAAGCACGGCTTCTCGCACTATCTTGGCAATGGACACATAAGTATACAAAAGCCTTAACGAAGAAAATATCTAAAATCGTTTAAAATTCTACCAGATATCGCACATGATTCCGGCAAAACAGAAAAGGACGCTGAATAGTTTTTAAGCGAAAGCACCCAATGATAATGATCTTTATATTAATCAAGAAATCACCGACGAAATTATTCAACATCATCGATTCACGATACGTCGGAAGCAGCCAGCCTCATTCCGCATACAACATAATATAATACGACACAGAACAGATGTTGACTAGATACGGCACGATTTTAGGTCGGACAGTCGCTGTCAGCTCAGTGGAGCTGGTAGCTTGACAGTACACTGACGGTAAAGGTAAAAGGGACCAATGCGACGGAAGAAACTAAATGAAAGTGCAAGCGTGGCTTAAACTTTGCGTAACCAAATGAGTAACATAACTTTGGAAATGTTAATATTTCGTGTTTATACCGCCAATGGAAGATCATCAAATCCATTGATACAGGAGACATCGATGACAACGATATAGTTGTTTAGTACTCATGAGGTATTACGTCTTAAAAGCGAAACATTTATAGGCAAATTAATACGAAAACTTAACTCACGGATTGCACCCTTCAAGTACTTTAGTTTTACGAATGTATTTATTTGTGTTTGCTTTTAAATCAATAAACAGTGTATCGGTAAAAGTGTACATATTCGCCTCGCCAGACGGATTTGTTTCTTAGTGTTCAAAAGAAGGGTACACGTAAAACAGAATGAATGAAGTAATTATACGGTGCTTTAAGATTTTTCACCTTACGAATTCAGTACAAAACGTACATGTTACATCGCGAGGCTCGGATACCATGTCTACTCGTAATAAGTTCTATGGGTGAAATATACGGCAAACATAAATTTCGTTAATGAGCGACGTTACCATGATTTATCGCCACTACACGCGGTAGATTTAACAAAATCACGATATTAAATAACGTGTCGCTCAACGACACGTTTTTCCGTGCGGATTGATTAAATAGCACACCCTCATCACCATTATAATTAAATAAAGCTATTGGAATGAGGGAGAAAATACTTTCTACCGTTCTACATATATTTTCAATGGTAGACAACCATGTGACTTGAAAACAAAACTTACGTCTTCATTCATATATCTAATAATGTGCCTGGGTGTAAAGTGATAACTCCACCTAGGAGAGAAATCTCAACAGTCCGTTTAATAAGATATCGTTTATTATTCTTAGAAATCGAAATACATCCATAAATCAGATGCATAAAGTGACCTATGCGGTTGCTTTACGAAGTTGCAACAACTCTTTATTTACGAACTATTGACTCTGAAATTCATAATGTGGCATTAGCTTACTAAATCTTAAACACAGATTGTTAAATTATAACTTTTGATCCAATCGTCTATTATGTATTACAAATTAAAAGTTATATCAATCTAGGCAACAGTTGTAAAAACGGTGAAATGGCCCACACTTTTATCGAACTTCATCTTATAAATCAAGCAAGCAGCTTGAGGAGTAAAACAGGCAGCGCGACAAAACGCGCCGACCTTGTTTGCCATCACTATCTAGAATCCCGACTGACATCCACCATCACGCCTAAATCACTCAGAGGCGACATTATCAGAAACAATAAAAGCGACAACGAAAAACTCGCATCAGGCCAACACTTCGTAAATCCAAAAATTATCTTGCGACACCAGAAGATATGGGTGACATATTTACGACGCTGGTTTAGGGTATAAAACTAATCCCTGGTACGGGAGGGGATCGGATGGGGAGACCTTTATTTCTACATTCGTCACATAGTAGCCGTAAATTATCATACTCCGCTATGATATGACGGGGGCCGCCCATTAAAACGCGTTTGATTTAGATGGGGCTATAAAATTGATTTATGCCTTCACGCCAACAAAACCCGTAGCACTGAAGCAACTATTATATTAACATTTTCGTGGATAACCTTTTCGGGGATGCAAGGTCATACGTTGGCTACTATGCGAACCATTTGTAATTCAATCCATTGACAATAGAGCCGAAAATTCTCTGGCTCGCTGAAAACGGATTAAGTCTTTTATGATTGAAAAAACTTATTCACTCGTGTAGTTGCATGGAAATTTGGAAATGTCAAAAATGCATCTTGATACTTTATAATAGAGCGCATATTGCATTGTTCGAGTGGTATGATCAGAGCATTGTTTTTGGTTATAGGGTCCCTTGTAATTTCCCCTAGTTTACGACCTAGTGTTGAATATATTTTGGGACTAGATAAGAGTATCCTTGATTGGACCATTGATTATGCGGCTATATTAATGTACAATACTGGAAATATATTATGATTTAGGTTAAACCCGCATGTCCAGCAAGGGGATTAGGAACAAAAATCCGACAAGTTAGATCTCTGCCCAGCATTGGACTGACGCAGGCTGAAGATGTGATGTTATGTGTGATGCTAAAGGTGCTATGCTTTCATAACATAGAGTTATATACACATGTGTAGTATTTTGTTAACGGAATCGTAACAGAAATCGTTTTAAAATCATATAGCAAGAATATTCAGTGCAATACACACTTGCATCACACTGAACCTGGAAAAACTTGGCGTAAACAGTTTACATAAAATTAGTAAGCTATGACCATAGACAGCTAACAATTAATATTGTTTGCTCCATTGCTATCCACGACAATTATGTTTGATAATTACTCCAGCTAGGAGGAGTGACGGTATATGCATAGAGGCTGGCAGCACTTGGATGCGACGACCTGAAGATCAAGCTCAGTGGCGTGCTATTGGAGAAGCCTATGTCCAGCAGTGGACGGAAATAGGCTGATAATGATGATGATGAATAATTATGAGTATTTATTTTGTATCTATTTGTAAAATTATCTATATAATTATGGATTTAAAAATGTAAAGATGTTTATCGGTTGTCTAGTCAGATAGCACGGTTTCTGCATAAAATTAGAGCATATGGTTGTGTCAAAGCTGTGTTGTCCCATAATATTGTTAATTTTTAATGTAATATTACGTTTGTTATACCCGAAGTGGTAGGCAGAGGAGTCTAGTACATTCCTATGTCCCACCAGTTATGTTGTTATTATTAAATATTTATTATTACCACACTACAATAATATGTAAGTATAACTAGTTGGTCTGTCGTCCAAACTAAACGTTACACTGACCCCTTTAATAGTTAAACAGGACCCCTTTAATAGTTACAACACTACCTGAATAACTTTATTTAATTGTACAACATGTGTTAAACGCTGTAAGCGTGCGTTGATTTGAGTAATTTGCAACTTAAAATGACATTATTTTTCTTATGTATAAAAACTACAATATATTTTAGGAATGGTTTATATATCATCTCAAATTACCCAAATGATGAACTGAATTTTCAAAACGGTTTTGGTGACCATCATTCCATTGGTGACACCTACTCGACCACATTCAATGCGATTTCGCTAGATTTATGACATTAGGATGAGCGTGTTATATATTTAGTGACAAAAAGTGTGCCGAGTGAGTTGTGACGGTAGAAAATAGTAACGTAATCAAAGCGTGTGTGTAATCACTGTTATAAATATTTCTTTAACGCCCACATCTTTATGACACCATCTGAAGTAATACTGTCGTAGCTTATCGAAATGCTCCTGATGATTTTGAATAAATTTAAACATTATTTTCGCGCGGGTAATTTCTGCTAATAGATAGTGTTTTGTTTTATATTACGCTAATATCTTGTTGTTCAGGGCAAGGTGGAAGGCACTGTCTGCCTACGAAGGCACGTCCTTATGATGGACTGGCCATATCAAATATTGCAATAAATGGTGCAGACGACTACTAGACCACAAGTCGAGGGAACTGGCTATGGATCCTAAGATGTGTAATATCTGCCCCAAATCACTATTTTATAACCGTGTTAGCTTTAGCAAGGATGTGTTTGGAAATTCGCGGCTTGAAATATGTTTTTTATACTTTCGAATCAGAAAGTGACTAGTCCTAAGATATTGCGGTCATCAATATCTCATTCTGTGAGACTTCTTAAGATCTTAAACTCGCGTTATTAAAGCGCGCACTTCAAAAACCCAAATGGGTACTAGATGTAACAGCTCTGTTCGAAGTTGGTAGAGTTCTGGTCGAGGTTGGTTACGTGTCTCTATGGGCGGCAGCTTCCAATTGAGACTGTTGCTCGCTCGTTTCCTGATCTCTTCATAAATATACAAATAGCTGTAAACGTTGGTGTCCACTTAAGACTTATACAATCTGTGGCTTTTTATTGTTCTTTTGTGTCTTGTGTTTTGTGTTAGTTTGTTGCAGTGGGTGTTTGTTATTAGCCGAAATAAATGGTTTTCTTTCTTTATATCCATCGTTTAATGTTATTGTTCCTACAAATTTCAAGCTCACACGCAGTACGGTGTTTATTGCGATCAATTTAGTCTAATGCAATGAACAAACTATTTATCTTAGAATAATTTCTGTATTACGAAATGTTGTTCGATTCGCTTTTTGTAAAACATTAATAACTATGTATTATGTAAATGGTGTTACAAATGTAAAAAAAAAAAAAATGAAACTTTTGTTTTCGTTGTTACCTCAAAATTGAAATTTGGTTTCATGATAATTTAGTACCGGACTCTAGAGCTCTCATTTCCATGGAGAACCGTACAAAATCATCGCTAACATCTAATAAAAGGATTTTATAATTCACAAGGTACATGTTTATTCGATCCATGCTTGAAATAACTAAAAATTGTGATTAAGATACTTGACCGGACACGAACAGATAATAAAGCACTAAATAAAAACGAAAACGAAACAAACGCATCATTTAAATCGTTCGATCATATTACTTTAAAACATTAAAACTCATTACTTATTTTAACGACTGCATCGTCGAATGGTGTCACAGTTTTTAAGAAGAGATCTGTTACGGACATTATTTATCTATTTTATGTCTGACTCACAAGTGCCATTGGTGACGTACCTGGACGGGACAGACATAAACCGATTGTACAGAATGTCCCGATTGGATCAAACGCACTAAAATTTATTTATTCCTTCCACATATTAAACCGTAAAACTTTGAAGTGTCAAATGTTGAACGATACTGTACACATGTGTAAATCACTTTTGTGCGTGGTTGTACTTAAGTGCGTCGTTAAACTGATCGATAAAAGTGTAACATAAGCATTGTCAGTTCACGTATTATGTTTATTTACTTAGCTACAGCTTTGTTTATATAATTTTTTATACTTTTTGTTAAAGTTACTGTTACTTAAATTATATAAAGTTAAGACAGTTATCACAATTTTCTCATTCTTTATTGTTCTATTGGAATATTTGATCCGCCATAGATCTCAACCAGCCTTTACCATTTGTCTTTTTAAGGTCTTCGATCCAACGGATCAGACGACACCCTAGACACGTCTGCTGTTTCGCGGTGTCTTTTCCGAATTCTTCGTCGGTTTTGAGACCTAAGTAACCAATCTACTGTTATTTCAATTTGCTAATTTAAGACACTGATTCTAATTAATAATTAAACTGGCGCGCAAGTATTTATTTCTTCTTTATTGCAACACCTATAAATCTAGGTATGTTTAACAAAAGGCGGACTTAATGCCTAATGGCATTCTCTACCAGGCAACCTTTGGCGATGGTGAGAAATAATTTGCGGCAGGCGTTATGGGTAAAAAAATTAAAAATAAGATACTAAATACAATAGATAAATATATGAAGTATTCTAAAATAAATAAATGTAAATGTATACTTACAACACACATGCACGCACGCACGGACGCACGCACGCACGCACGCACAAACGCGCACTCTCTCTCTCACACACGCACAAACGCGCACTCTCTCTCTCTCTCACACACACACACACACACACACACACACACACACACACACACACACACACACACACACACACAGAGACTCACACAGACACACACCCACACAGATACACACAGACACACACACGCACACACATACTGACACTCCCACGGACACATACACAGCATACACAGACGCACGCGCACGCACCCACACACACCGACACACATTGGCGGATAGATTTGTACCGTTAATCATGACTCGACATTATATAGGTCGTATGCGACATTGACCTTGCGTTACAATAATGTTCCTTTTATC
Organism: Protelbella ruficauda; assembly: GCA_018245795.1. Classification (NCBI taxonomy): domain Eukaryota; kingdom Metazoa; phylum Arthropoda; class Insecta; order Lepidoptera; family Hesperiidae; genus Protelbella; species Protelbella ruficauda. Next base: position 2,550 of record DWED01000410.1, on the reverse strand, counting down.
TAACCACTGTTTTGCGACCTTTTTTTTGGTTTTATTGTTCGACGTCCCTTATATCTGCTTGTAACTTGCTATATTATATTATTATATTAATAGTAATCATTTTATTGCATCGATATGCACAGAGAAAGTACCGTTTCCATCACCAAGGGCCCTTTCAGACTAGCGTATTTTCGGTGCCCTTCATGGTCATTTTCGCATACTCGCCTAAAATACGTCGGTTTGAAAGAGCCCTGTGCTTCTTGTATGTGCCAGCGTAGGCGTACTGGCACATCGTTTAGCGGGAATACTTCGTTTATCGGGAACTTTGGAAACAATATTGTATCGTCTGCTCAACTGTGAGCGTCTGAGACGACGTGAGGCTAAACATTGTTTCCGTTCGGGCGTTTTATTTTCGGCGCACTGCTAACGTATTTATTTAACGTAACGAGAACTTATCTTGTTGTAGTTCGCCCTTAATACCAATTGAATAAGTAATTTGAGGAAAGAACTGAAACGTAGCGTAGGGTGCGTGCGTCGGCCATCGTCTCGTATAACTGTACTGTGTTGACGTCTGCGCATTATCATTTTTTTCTTTTTAATTTTCTTTCCTCAGTATAGAGAGCCGATATCTACCTACAGTTCTATCCCATATTTTAATTTGTTTTTCTCATGGCATCAGCAATCCATGTATATTGAGATTCGATTTTTTCCCTAGTTTTATTATATAAGATAATTAAGTTTAAACGCATCATTTTGTATTCATATAATTGTGTATTAAATATTTGTTTCTGTTTAAGGTCTCATCACATTCCTGTAGTTTTTTTGGTAGTTTACAAAACTGATGTCTCATTATTCGTGTTTATGGAAAAATGATGTAGGCACAATGATTATGTTTTCTTATTTGTATGATCATTGCAGACATTTGTATGTAGGTCTTCCGTCGTGATATTGTAAGTTACATGTCGTCACATCTTAGGTTATCTTTGCCCTTGTCAACTGAAATAAAAGTTAATTAATCGTCAACACACCTTACACTGTCCATATTTTACTATTAAACGTTTTGTGATCCGTATACATGATTAAATTATGTACCGGTCTATCACACGTATGTTTTGTCGGGTTAGAGAGAATGCTAGCCGCGATCAACGGGTGTTCATCTTCATGATATAGACCTTAGATACGTCCGAAACAAGTCGGACTATTTCGGTGAAACATACGTTAGGTATTACCGTAAATAATTTAATCATTTTCAACATCCCTACTAATCTTATATTAAAATCATTTTTGGCGCGTATTTTAAGTTAAAATCTTAAATAACATGGTGTATTATGGTATATATATCTCTCTCTATCTCTTACTTTAATAACCTATAATCGTCTACAAATATAAAAGTGTTTTATATTCTTTCCATTGTTTGTCAGTTTTTGGAAATGTCAGCGAAATGTGGTGTTAATGTAAAATAATATAATTATACAAAAAATGCATATGGCCCCCGGCGCAGCGTCTTCGCCTTGTCCTGATTGCAACGGATACGCACCTTGTCAAGTGTTTTCTATTTATGGCTGTAATTAAATCTCCGCTTATCACAACTGTGTATCTACTTGCAGTTATGTGTTAAAGTGCAACACAGTTAAAAATTTATTGCATGCGATTATGTTGTATGTTTTCACTTTTATATTTCACATCATAACATCAGCCTGTAAGTCCACTGGTGGACATGGGATTTCGTTCAGGAGTTTTGCCCATAATCCTCATACATATACCTTTAATATCGACATTTACACCGACGTGGATATTTTATGGTAGAAATATCTAGATGTGAAATACAATAGAATTATAAACTCGAAAAAGAAACCCTTATTTTTAAGTATAACTTGTTACTGAAGTAAGCAACTTTCGGGCGAGATTATTTATTTTATTTTATTTATTCATTTGATACACCATTGACTTATCACTAAACTTACTTAATACATTTGACTCGTTGTCTTATACAGTGTGAGTCGTCTTTAAAGGTATAAACAACATTCATAATTATATGCAGGTAATTAAACGAAAAGTGATGACAATGTGAAACGGTAAAAGAAGTAAAAGAAAGGAACAAACAATATTAGACATGTTAATATAATTAAACATTAATTTCACACATACACCTGTAACATATATCTATAAATTTTGAAACCTTGTCAATGTGGAAATTGTCTACATTATTGCTTGAGTTAATATTATTGTAAGTTTGCATAAGCCTATTGATAGGTGCTTCCCTAGCTTAGTTTTACAACGAGATAAAACAAAGATGTCAGTTATCGGCTTTCTAGGTACAGACCGCGGTACTTTAATATTGATAAGCTCTAGCAATTTCGGTGATATCACTAATCCATGAATGAGTTTATATAATGTTTTTAAGTCACTTTTTTGACGTCTTAGATGTAAAGGATTTAATTTAAAATGAAGCAATCTAGCGTTGTAGTCAGCCCGATAGGGACAAGTTTTATTTTTATATGCTAAATATCTTGTAAAATTACGCTGTAAGCGTTCAATTTTCTCGATGTGTATTTGATATGCGGGGTTCCA
>DWED01000409.1:0-11492 GCA_018245795.1 Protelbella ruficauda | reverse complement strand
CTGGTACATGTACATATTTCTTAATATATAATCAGTTATTTAATACATATCTTATATCTTTATGTACAACTGTTGACATGCAATTGTATGTTTCTTAATGTTCCATACGAGGTACGGTGTTGAAACATTTAATCGTAATTTTTGTTTATATTTTGTATTACAATGTATATTTGTACTTTGTTAGTTAAATTATTGAAAATACAAGGCGTGATAAAAGAGTGACGACAAACTGACGTCCGACTGAAAACAAAGAGTGACGAAATTTACGACAAACTCTATAAAGATCCACATAAAAATAATGTTTGTACGTATTTACCCATTCCTCGATACGTCCCTGACTGGGGTCGGCTGATAGAAAATACTGTCTGGCAACAACCCTTTTATACACTGATTTTGGATCAGTAAATCTTAAATAATTAGACGTTGTAAATGTCTCATCATCATATTCTGATGAATAATGATTTATCTGCCCGTCTTCGTCCACTGCTGGACTTGGGCCTTTCTAATAGCACGCCTCTGATAATGTTATGAATATAAAAAAAAAATGTATTTGTTGATTAAACATAGTCATTACTGGGTGGTGTCCCGTGTTACTGGGTACCCCGCTCATCCTCCAAGACAACAAAGTTAATCAATTAATTATTTATAATTATTAATTATTCCAAATTAATTAATTCCAAATTAATTAATTATTCCAAATCCAATTAATTAATTATTCCAAATATCTAAGATAGTATATATGTAGATAGTTCTAGTAAACTCGGCGGTGAAGCTCTCGACTCGTCGCACGTGGCTGGCGCGGCGCCAAACTGCGCTGTCAACACGTGGTTAGCGATAGCGCGCTCGGGGTCCTGGGTTCGATGTACGCCATATTGAATTACAAGCAACACATATCAATAATTTTATATATCGTTTATATACAAGACATGTTAAGTGGATACGTCAGTTTCAGACTATGCATCGATCGATTTTTTTTTTCTTTAAATAGTAAGTATTTAAAGAAAAAAATTGGCGGATATTGGTCAATATTATGTATAAAAAAGCGGCCATATTGTTAGCGAATGATCTAGAAACAAGCTATACGTTGAAGAAATGTAAATCTTTTAAGAGAGTTATAAATAATTAATTTTTAAATAATAAGTCAAAGTTCGCTAATGCATTATACTTATAAGATTGTTTTAAATTCGCGTGTCCTGACATGAAATGTTCTCGATGAGATGAAAAATGAAGTGGTACTCGAAAAGATGAGAATGACGATATGTCTATGTCAGGGGGTGTGGTGTTTCACATCCATTAGACCGATAGCCAAAGGTGACTAAACCCAATACAGAAATACTAATATTGCAGCGTGTGTCAACATTATTTGAAAATTTAATGAATTACTATTAATTATATTACGAGTATGTACCAGTTTAACGCACATCTTTTTATCGGATTGCCCGACTTGTTTGAGACCTATATGAGGCATATTAAACTTGCATCGATCGTAGCGGACGCCGCTAAGATTAAAAAAATATTCAAGTAATGTCTACTTAAAACCTAAAAATTATTATTATCCATAAGTTCTTCTACCGTTCCACTGTTAGACACGAGTCTGGTTTCTGGATGGAAATGGTGAGGCCATAGTCTACAATGTTGGCCAAGTGCGAGTTGGCAGACTTCACACTCATTAAAGAATATCATGTAGAACTGTAAGGGGTGCAGTTTACATCACGATGTTTTCCTTTACCGGTGCAGCGAGTAATATTTAATCTTAAGACGCATACTTTTTTGTAAAGAAGTTTGTGCTAGGGTTTTAACCCAATAACGTGGTATTTAAAGACAGGTGACAAACAATAGGCTTATATGTCCACTAGCGTGTTGATAAAATAGTATAAAAGATTACTGAAAAGATACGGGAACTATGCGCGATAAGAAATAATTTGTGTACGGTTTAAAATAGTTAAGGATAACGGATATAAAAATAATTGTAGATAATTTACTATGACATATCATCTTGCAGCCGGCCCGTAAGAATTCAATTTATCTTTACTTTCATGTACCTATACCTATATTATATTTTTATTTAAACTGTACACAACTTTTAACGAATGTTTATGATAAAATAGTTTTCATTTAATATTCGTATGTTATATCCTTTTTTATAAAACTATCTCAGTCTTGTTAAATGTCTATAAGGAGCTAATCGCTCACATTTGTTAATTTCTACTAAATATTAGTTGGGTAAATGCTTGTTATTTCCCACAATGCTTATCAGTTCGTTCATTCATTGCATTTTTCAGTTCGCTAACAGCAAGATTTCCTACATCGATAATTGTTCTATATCGGTTGATTACAATTTAATTTTGTCATAGATCCGCGCGAGTAATACTTGTTTTTATGACATTTATTGTAATAGCGGAAGAATTCGTTCTTAGCACTTATCTGTTGTCGACAAAAATCGAAACACGCGCGCCAAAACTGCTAAAGTGGAACGTCATTGAAACTAATCTGTCCAAAGTTTTTAGCTGCTCGTGTCATACCAGATTGTGGCGCTACAATTGGATTGCGAACGTAAGTGGACTGTGGAAGATGTAAGAGGCGAAGAATTTAATTTCATACATGTCGTTGTAGACGAACCGCAAATATGTCGAGTGGCACAATCAAACATCATTAAAGTAACGAGCCCTCGATTTAATTCGTTTAACAAAACAAATAAGAACGCAGTCAGTGGAGATAACGAAGCACAAATAATACGAAAACGGTACAGCGACGATAGGATCAACGAACGTGACATCGATACAGTTGTTTATATTGGAACTTTCATTGCTGGAGGCCATTGAGCCAGCCGTGGTGATCTACAGAAGGGTGTCGAGGTGAAAGGCGACGGAATGCCGGCTAATAATTGAGGAACAGGATCACCCGATCAGGGAGCACGTGTAATCCGTTGAGTGAAAGTTTTTTTGGCGGAACGTGATATGTGATGACATTTTGTTTTCATTAATGAAGGGAAAAATAATCCAGCATCTGCGAACATTATAAACTTACATATCGGAAAAGCTTACGAGTTGATTAGCTTAGATGTACAAATACATGAACCAGTCTTCAATAATTTCCATTAAAACGATGACGACGAACGTCATAGAACGGTAGCTACTAATTAGATGTAAAAATTAAGTAGTCGATGAAAGCAGTATTTTACTTGTGACAGTTGAGCGTAACGAATGAAGAGTAGCTTAAACCACTTATATCTCATACTTATGCAAAGGTCCAAGCATTCGTGACGACAATTTTTTTCAGAAGATAAGCAATTTTTTTTTTGTTGTCAATTTTAAAATCAAATTTATTTCGTATAATAAGCTTTCTTAAGTGTATTTTGTTATCAGTGTACCGGGCACAGATAGATTTGAATAACTGTATAATAAATGCAAAATTTCGAAACGAATCGATATGCTTGACTTTATTATCAATCTAAAATTACATTTCGTAGAATATTAGTACTTTAAGTCGATTCGGGTGTATAAGAACCAATTAGTTTATTCCAATAAAGTTGTCGGTAATTTTGTATTATGTGTCATGCTGCTGTTGCACCGATTGACTTAACTTCATTCACATGCAGAGTAAAATTGTGAAACTTAACTGTTAAACGATAAATTTGATCGGTATCATTGCTAATGAATGAAACATAATTCCGATAGAACCAGACCGGGTTGGCCAACACGTCAGGCTCCCAATGAAATTATGTTATACTTAGAATGCCTAACAGGTACGAGTTTGATCGTAATTAGAGGTTCTATTGAAAAACAATTTTCGAAATTCAACTTACTTTCTAAAAGTTTACATTTATAAAGCTAATTATCTACTACTGTAAGGCTAATTATCTTATATGATTAATAATCTTTTTATTATTAAATCATATTATGTTTATAAATTTCGCGTAATTCTTCTTACTATTTTCTACGAAAGCTACAGTTAATATATTTACTGCATAAGCTTTTGTTTTCTGCTTAATAAAACTGTTGACGTTTGCATCGTTCAGTGCATATCTAAGATTTCATATGAATCAATGTGTTTTATGGTGTCATTTTGGAATTGATTGCTATGAAATTTATAGTCCACTGTAAACTTATGAATGACAGTGTCTGTATATAAACGGAAAACATTTATTGTCCAGAACCAATTCAAGGATTATGTATGAATGCGAGGAATCCCTAGATGTTAGACATACTTACACTTTTTATTTTGTAAAATTCTAATACTACATAAAACACCGTCATTTCATCTCAAGTGATAACACATCTTGCTTGTCAGAGGAAATTTCTTATATCTATGGGGTAATGTGTTCTTACTAACTTGCGATTTTCTCTCAAACTTTCTACCTTTCTATTTTCCACGTGTCAGACTACAAACCGTATCGTGCACTTATGTACCTTATAGTTCGAATGTCCGTTGTATTATATTCATGTACAGTTTGATTCGGTACTAAATTCGATAGCCACACGTCACGGGTATCGTTAACGTTACACGCACAAACGCCATTTGTTAACGCGTCTTCTACCCCACTTTCCACCGTAGTAGAGCGTTAAATCCACCATGACAAAGATTACAACTATTAAAGACACCGATCGTTTCGGATCTTAAAGGTTACACGTGTCTGTACTGTACTTTGCGTTCGATTAATTTTTTCTTTATTTTACATTTGTTCGTTAAACTTCTTATAAGTTTTAGTTTTTAATAATAATTCATGCATAAATGAAATCTAAAGGCCGTTATGTTGGGTTTTACTCTATTCAAGCATTTGCTTCTACCAATTAGATTTTTTTATTATTCTAAGTTTTGCAGTTCTGCCTTGGTTTCCCATAAAACTTCAGTGTAGACATGCAGTTGACCAACTGTGTTCACGAAGCCCGTATCGCCGTCATCGCGATACCGCATCAAATTGCCGATACTTGGGATTCGTACGTCTGCGCTGTACTTATACTTAGCTATCCCGTTAGCGCGGAACCGGTCTGCGTCTCGGATGCTTCGCGTTCCTTGAATTATTTCAACGCACACTGATTTTTGTTCGTTTTTGTCACTGCCCAAAGAATTTGCCAATTATTTCTCCATAAACGGCTGAAACTTCTTTGTATTGTTTAATTGAAACCAATTAATTTTATATTACACAAAAGTGCTGGCTACAAAAGGTATTTTTTATTAACTGTAAGAGACAAATAACAAACTAAACTTTTTAATAATAATTCTTTGTGTAGTTTGTTTTGTTTTGTAGCATTTTTGCTATATATAAGCATAATTTCATTTATGATCAATCAATGTATTTATTATCCAAATTGGAATTATCTTCAAATGAAAAATATCTAAAACGTTAATGTTATGCATATTTAAACTACTTTTAAACTACGTGTTCAGCTGCTATTTTTTCTTTCCGTCCATATCCTGTGATTTAGTTACTTCCTTCTTTATTTACTTTTTGAAGGGCTAAAGAGAATTCCTCTTCTTGCCAAGTTTAATCTTCAAGCCGGCTTTCAAGGAGGACTGGTTTTGCTTGACCCCGACCTTGATACGCAGAGACTGGCTCTGAAGCTCATAACATTGCACACATTACTGTTACACGTATGACCCTTACGTTAGCAAGCAATTTGAAATCATTAGAATTAGAATACACTGTGCAGATTAGTCTTGATTACCTCCATAAATATCTGTCCGCGATTTCTCTCCTGTTGAATTATTTAGCTGTTGTGTTTCAGGTATGTTGTATGAGATACTTATGGGTATCTCATACTCTATTTTCGTTGAGGAGATCATTTAACATCATGTACATTAGTAAAAGATGTATCTTATCCATGACATACGTTTATATCAGTTCATTGTTCATTGAACTTCATCGGCCACTTTATTGAATCTTCAAACATTAAATTACAAGCATCAATCCACTTTAAAAGTTTAACGAGTGTAATATTTGTTTGAGATTCGCCCCTAACTTGGTCGAAAACTGTTTAAATTACTCAAGTCGTTACTCAGAACGAAACGAATTTAACCTTCGGAGGTGATCGCGTCGGGCGTCCTCTGAAATTCGGCGAAACGCTCTTTTGTTCTCTTATCGGTAGGAACTGCATCACTTTAATTCTTATTTTTATTAAAATAAGGAGTTCCAAAACATTGCGCTATGAAATTTCCGTAACTAAATCAATTATCACCATCTTGACTAGTTTCACCTAATTACCGTTGTTAGGTGGATATCTAGGCAATGTTTCTTTAGGCTTTCAAGGTTTTACTGATATCTTTTAATTGTTTATTTATACATTAAAAATTATCCTCTTCGTTATTTTCTATTGTGATCGATGATTGATGAATGTTATGGATGATTCTATTATCATAATCATTGCTACCATAAACGAATTCATGTACTTTGTCTTCAAGTTTTTTTTTAAATCAGAAGTATCATCAGTATTACCAGTGTTATTAAACTTTCAATGTAAGTTTCTCACGACAAAGCTGATATCATTTGACTCACTCGCAAATATTTGTTTTTAATTGAGATTCAAAGAGGTCTTTCGCGCTTTGTAAGCGTCTGCTTAATGTCTTCAAACAGAGCGGTCGCTGTTTTGTGTTTTTTCTATAGACGTTTTTGCTGTCAGTAGAGTTACGTTCACTAATAGCGTTGTTTCTAATGAACATGAATGTTCTCAGTTTCTCATATATATGTATGTAGATTGTTTTTTACGTCAAAGATGTTTCCGACTTCAGTAAGCACTGAAGTATTACCTGACATTAGTCACACATGCATTTCTCACATAAAATTGGAACACAATAGAGCTTATATCGTTAGCTTAGGGATAGAAAAGTTGCAACGAAAGTGCTTAGGTAGGCGAATCTTACTCTGGATCTAATGATATTTTCATGTGTGTTTTGAACATGCGTTATTGTACAAATTTTTGCTTATAAGGTACAATTTGAAAGAGTCGCAGCGAACAATTTACTTATGATACACAGGGTTAGATATGTTTATGATTGCCTGTTGTCTACTTCGTTGGTTACTCCGCGAGTGTAAATTTAAACTGTCAAAGCATCGTTCGATTTTCAAATAAAATCGTTAAAAAATTGTCACAAAGCTTGTTTGAACGCCTATGTTTAGTACCGGACAATGGCATTCGCTTGCAGTCGACTCGAGTCTGTTCAGTCATAGACATATGGCCTCTGGGTGTGTACAGCGTGACCTGGTAGTGGTGGGAGCCAATATTTGTCCTAAAGCGTAACATTATACACACATCTTTATCACTGTTGGCGATTCCTACATATTACATGCCCGCTTTGTGACAGTTTCGGTTTAATTAATACTACAGTAATATTTTGATGTGAAATCGATAAAGATGTTTTCAAAGCTTTTAGAATCTTCGATACAAGATTCGTTTAGGGAAATGTACATATTTTCGAACTGTCTCTTTCAACTTTCTTATTCGAATAACCAGTCTATTAAATTATAGAAATTGAATTGTACGTATTACCTCACATCGCACTGTCAGCGTGCCTCAACTGTCCACTGCTGGACTTGAGATTCTCAGAACGGGATGTTAAAAGACCCCACCATAGTTTATGACTCTAGATCCCTGGCATTGCGCAATGTAGCACATTTGATCAAGTTTTTTAAATTTCACGATTACATTCTTTCTCTTTTTACACTTCATTTATCTTTTCATAGAACCATGTTCGAAATATACTTTATGTAATGGTATCAACAGAAGTTTATTGAGTGTAAATAGTACATATGTAACACTATTATTTGAAATTGAAAACATTTTATAGTTATTTTGTAAATCCGACTTGTCAGATAACGACAATTGTTGAATCAACTGCGAGATGTTTGTGGTCAATGAACCGTGTGGTGGCATCGTTTAAAGCAAACCAAGTTCAAACCAGTTACAGAAAAAATATAAGTTATCGTGCATTTGATGAATTAGTTGGATATATTTGTCACTGAAACGTGACGTCATCGGTCTTCTTCATTACAATCAAAAGTAATTCTCTAATATGTCAGTTGGACTTCCTTGCAATTACATGTCTGGACTTAATATAGGCAATTCATGTTTTTGGCCTATGTAGTGGGTGATGATTGGCTAATTATGGTGATGATGTGTTTTCGGTACGCGAACTGCTTATGAGGATCTTTAAGGAATCTTGATCCTGACTGCTCTTGTCTCACGAACTTGAATTCGCGAAACATCTTACGCTCTTATGACCTATGAGGTTTCGAATCAATTTGTAGAGCCGCTGTTTTGTGATAGTGTCTTGGTTTCGTGTACCAATAAACTGTAGTTTGTGTGGCCAACACCTGCGTACCACAAAAAAATATCATAAAAATCGTATAGAACTACCAGTCCGTCAAAGTTTCTGAGCAATAATTGGGGACGATACATTTTATGCAATAGGCTCATCACCCATTCCATAGTAAGAGGTAAACGTAACTGGCGAAACGTGGGAGTGTACTGCACTCCTTTGCCTACCCCTTCGGGGATTACTGGCGTGATGTTACGTTTCACGTTTACATTTTAGTGATGATTCACAGCGGTTGGGATGTGTTTGCTTGGGAGCTGCGAGTGTTGGCGGATTCGAACTCTCTGACCTTCGTGACCTCTGTCTGAGAGAAAATTCACAAAGACTCATCATTCATTATTCAACGTGGTGCAACGAAACTGAATTTAAAGTAAAGGTGCATACACAATGGAGGTTTTTTTTTAAATTTTGTTTTGACTATAATACATCTTGCTTACCAGCATTATCTATTCATCTCTTGTTGAGATTTAAACAAACGAGTTTTTCTGATTTGGTGCATTGAAAAGATTTGGGTCCAGGTTTCGATAGTAAGTTGTTTTTTCCATCTATGTCTGAAGGTGTGATAGGCAGACGCACAAGTACTCGCCGAATTCTTATACAAAGTTCCGAGTTAGTGCATCGGTGAATGATTGCTGATAATATATCTTGATTCAATGGTTAAATTCTTTAATGTATCCTGTTGATGACTTGAAGATCCCTTTATAACTTAGAAAAAATATTAGTGCTATGAATGTCACTGTTTTTACAGTGTATAGATGTAAATAAGCCTACATATGTAGGTGTATGTTTTTGAACATATATATGATTTTGTCTTACATCACTTGTCTGTCTGGTGCGAGATCAGATTATTATTATTATTTCCATCCGATTAAAATGACATTCTGTTATGGAAATAATGAAAAATAAACACATTAGGCGCTATTATTGTAATTAGTGTTGAAGTACGACTGAATGCTCGATCATATGTTAGTAGTTACTCATTTATGTTACTGTGTATTGTGAAACGACGATAATTTATGTCTGATTGCTGTAAAAATGACAGCTATAACCGTTTATTTAAATGAGCTAAGCGGTAGCTGTAAAGCATAATGTTTTAAATTAACCTTGCGTATGTTGTCCCTGATTATTATTTCCTGTAGGAAGGCAAGTTTTCTAACTTACAATAGCTCTAGTAAAGCCAGAGAGCTTACGAGTAAGGCTAGTGGTCCATAGAGCGAAACAACAGAGAGAGTTAAGTTTTTAACATTGAAAAAAATTATACTACGATCGGATCGTGTGTAAGCAGCTTTACGTATTCTCCGAAATTAAACGCGCTTCGGTACATTTGTATTTGAAATTTTTTAACGGAATAAAAACTTCGTGTTACCGATTTTCGCGGTAACAAAGGCGGTAACAGTTTCAAGACAAAGGCGCTTTGGTGCGAAGCGACTTAATTTCTCAAGTCGTCGTACCATTGTGCGTGCTGACGGTGTGCGGTGTTCAGATATACCTACGTCCGATTTATATGACCGTTGACCGAGGCTCACCGTTAACGGCCAGGGGCAGGGGAGAAAGGGGAGGGGAGGGGCGTGAAATTTTTAATTTGCGATCTGCCAGTTGCTCGAATTTAGGTTTTGATATTTCAATGATATGTGTATTTCATCATCATCCCATCTATCCTTCCTCTGTTGAACATAGATCTTCTTAAAACGAGAAAGGTTGAGATCATAACCTGCTATGTACCCAAGTGCGAGTTTGTGGGTGTGTGGTTTCAAACGAGCTCTAAGGGTGTCGGATGTTTCTTCCAAGATGTACATCATATATTGAAAGTGAAATATATGTACCTATGCATACTAGCGCTGCACGCTTATGTATAGACTATATTGGTAATTGGGGCTATTACGTGCATATTGTTTGTAGACTGTACACACAATTGCTCCTCCTATCGTTGTTGGGTAACGCATTTTTCATAACATCGTTGCAACATTAACATAGTGTTGTATACAAAATGTTATAACAGTTTAATGACATAAAAACCGACCGCGGAGCGTGATTCTGAAATATCGTGCGGTCACAGTGCGAGCGGTTTCATAAGCTGTAGCGAGTGTTTGTGCTCGCTCCTTTGCGATGTATAGAAATCATTAATGAATTATGGTGAAATAGATCTGTTTAAAACTTAATATTATTAAATAGTTATCCGTTTTAATTAAAGTCGCTTTAATGAATTATGAATTCAATAGTTCATTTCATCAAGTGCAGGGAATACACTGTTTACAAGCTGTAACTAAACGTATGAACGATTTTAAAATAAAATGAAATACAATACATAGTAAGTAAGTAATGTTAGTTAGGTATTATACTAATTACTTAGGATTTTTAATGAATACCGTTTTTGAATATAAAGAAAGGTATTCATAAAATTTTGTATCTTTAAAAAATAGGATATTTCTATCTCCTAATTGCTTTACTTAAAATACCGGTTTATCTCGAAATTCAACACCTCTTGCTCTATACACTTGAACCGCTAATCTTGTACTGTGACCGTACAGTACATGTCTCGTCCCCACGAGCGATGGTCATTTTGTACGAAGGTCGCACAACCTTGCAGTTTGTGTTTGCTCCAGCGAACATTTTTTAAGGGTTAAGTGGTGGTCAAAATAATGTTCTAACAATTTTTTGTAATGTTTGTATATATGTATGTATTTTATTTGTAAGTGAGTTGTCCTGTTAATGAAAAATTTAAAACATGTTTATGTAATAAATTGTATAAAATCACAGTTTAATGATTCATGATGTCGAAAGTTGAAACTAGTAGACTAAAAGTAGCCTGTCTCAAGGTTTGAATAGAAAATAAATATTATTGGTATATTTAATTGTGAGATCAAAAGAGACGCAATATATATGATACGTCCCATCTTAGTTCCGTTTTCCCCAATCTCCCGAGAATTTGGTTATATTCTCTTTATATTTAATATTGACAAAAAATTCTGAATTGTATTTCATCATAAGTGTTTTTACGTTATTTGCATGTATTATTTACTTTACACACAAAAAAAACCTTAAAACCATTCAAATGACGGTTTCCCACGAGCGATGGACATTCTGACAGAAGGCCGACCGGCCTTGTGTTTTGTCCGGCCTCAAATCGCAATATCGCGCCGGTCACTTCTGGGTACCGAACGTGTTTCTATTGTTTGGACGGA
>DWED01000408.1:0-11494 GCA_018245795.1 Protelbella ruficauda | reverse complement strand
CTTGTTGAATTAACATAAAATAGTAAGTAAATACACCTACATCCACAAGTGCAAACGTGTTTGTTCGAGTATTGAAGAGACTTATAGAAAGGAAATCCTCATACAAAACAGTACAGTGTGACGTTAAAAACAATAATTCTTCATTACAACTCGTTGGGGGTGCAAAAAGGAGGTGCGACGGATTTAAGTGCGAGCCATATTTTTAAATAATATAATCTACACACAGCCAATGGTAAAATTAATAAACATACTGATTCATTCTTACTATTATTACTCGTATACTTCCCACATTATTTTGATCAATGTTTTTATATTATAGTATAGAAACTCCACGTATTCACACACTTTTGACATTTATATGTATTGTCATGATATCTTAAAACAAATCAAGCCACAAAAATACTTAATGAGATAATCAATTATAAAATCTATCACTTCTCTCTTATATCTTATCTTATCTTATCTTCTTAAATCTTCTATATTTTCTTCCGTCTCCTCATAAATTTATATCAACTGTTTTATATTCGAAAATAAAACACACCTTACATAAATGAAACTTAACAATTTCCATATGCAAACTAACGAAACGCGCTACATAATCAAAGCTTACAAGAGAACTGCTTAAATGACGTTTTAAAAATATATTGCACGTTCGTTCAGCATATGGATATTATAACAAGTGGCAAACATCATATTGCTTGAATTCGATGCGAACCGCGCAGGTGTTCACTCCACAGCAGTTCAGTTAAATTGTGGGGTGGCTTAAAGTTTTTTCGTGGCGTAAAATGCGAACGGACCTCAGTAAGTGAGTATTTAGCGGGATAATGTGCACGAGTAGGGATTATTGTGGCTAAATTAGCATTGCTGGCTTCAATGTTGCTACTAACGCTACGGTGTTTAAGTTTTTGTTACGCAGTTAATGGAATTGTTCGTGTTGTTGATCTAATTGTTTTGTGTGTTAATGGATTTGTTTACTAAGGCTACGGTGTATGAATGATAAAAATGTTAGTTTTAAATATATTCGTTTTTGATCAAATCGAATATTACACTTCTGAAAAACGAGCCTATAAAAACAAATTCTTAGTTACAATTTTTACAAAAATAAATTATAATTAATTTTTTTTTTATCCGATATAAAAATTCAGACCTCATACATTTTAGAGATATGATATATTTTTTATTTAATAAACAACAGCGGTATTTGTTTTATTTTACACATTACTTACTTTTTATTCTATACTAATTTACTACACACCGATCATTCACACTTAATTCTGTCTTATCACCCAAATCCAAATTACTTTGACTTATTTTAAAATCAATTTATAATGGAAGGCTGCGCCATAAGGCCGCTACAAACAAAACAATCTATCAATGATAATCATGCAAATTAGATCATTTGACCATATTGTCGTCTTCCCCCTCTGATTGCTATCTCGTGGTCTTTTTTGATTTTAACTAGATAGCCGACAAAACTATGTTTGTGACCTACCCCTAATTAAAATAAATTAAACATTTAAAATCCATATTTAACGTTTAAATTAGTACGCAGAGACTACTAAAAAAAACTAAATTCTAACAATTTTAAATGGAACGGAGTTTTTGCATTGTTTCCTGTAAAAGGAAGCCGTAGGCACACATTAGAATGTCTGCCTACCGCATCCTTGCCTACTGCAGTGCTAGAGCACTGACTACGCTGTCTGAAAATTTATACTTATGTATATTTGGATTCTACACCCAAGCACTATCAATGTAATAAATTGATTTTACATAAAAATCTAATACATATCCTGTATAACAAGGAAGACAAAAAACCGATTATTAACGAATGGATTATTATCCAAAAAACCTCCACTAAATAACAATAACAAAAATAAAATAACAAGACAATAGATATCTGCGTGCCTGTGAACGCTCCAGAACACAAGCTTTATTCCTATTCATCACGAACACGGCCGCGTCACGGTACACACGAAAGCACTCAGAAACGTAACAATCGTCGCATTCTATATAGAAACATCGCCATATGTGCCAGACAACCGAACACACCCACCGGTCAAATTTGATTTACGCGTAAATTACGTGTCATAACCTGCTCGTACATACTACCCCAACCTCCTCTTTTTATAGCCAGAGTACAAAAAAATACTTAAAGAAATATAGCATACTGAGTTTTTTTAACCAAGTGTTATTTGGATTTTTTCGACTATGGCCTGTTGAAGGGAGGTGCGCGTTAAATGTGTACGTGGCGTAGGTGTCATAAAAATCACCCTTGTTCCACACAAGTGCACCACATTCGTATCGATAATGCATTAATTTGAATATTCGCGGTGTCAGATGTCAAATGGTTTGTAATTTTCTGTCTGCCCTTTTTTACGTAGTTTATGTGATTTCCACGGAAGTGTGCAACTAAGGGAGGCATTTAACGCCAGTCCCTATATGTCAGGTGATGGATTACATTAAAATAACTGCGTTCGGTAACCGACTAGTTTTGTGCGATTGTTGTATTTTTAAGTTATATCTAATCTTCACGCGAAGATCAATAATGCTCAATAGCAAAAAACAAACTTAATGACCTTCCCGTAAAAATACGACTAAAACAATTACATAATAATTTTTCTACTAACAAAATCGCATCGCTATTGAAAATGAAGGTACTTTATAAAGGTATTTGACACCATGACTACACAATTTTCATGACCGAATCTTATATATACTCGTAAATGCACTCCTCAACTTCTCCTGACTCCTCATAACTATGATAAATTAGTTACGGGATTATTGATACTAATTTTGCCAAAGTGAAATTCTTTGGACTTTTGGAGAGACGGAAGAAAAATGAACACAATGCTGACTCAGCGATATATTTAATGCTTTAATGCCCTAATCGAATAGGAAAATTAAGGCTGTAAATCCCTTTCTTAATTTATAAGTGGAATGATATAAGAAATTGGCTGGAATGATATGGAGAAAAATGAATGAATGAATGAAATATATTGTCACTATTGAATGAGAGAATCATGTCAATTTATGTATGTATGTAGTATATATCCAAGATAATAATAATAATTAGTCCAGGATAATAATAATAATTAGTCCAAGATAATTGATGTATCTACTTATATATGGCCGTAAATTCGAAACCAATTAATTTGACAATAAATAGATACGTAAATAACACCTTTTACAAAGCATATAATAATAATAGCAAAATATCTTACCATAATTTTTCCAATTTACAACCATCTCTTATGATAGCCTTATGCACAAAATGAAATGTACCATTAAACACGATAATTCACTACGCAAGCCCTTTCGCTCCAATGATTCATATAGACCGAACGATTGAATGATAGATCGTAATCGGCGTTTCGTTCACAGCAGATGGTGTTATCTCGCAAATGAGCGTGAGTAATCCTTAATAAGCTCACCTGTTATTCTGTTTGAAAAGCCAGTACGAAT
The DNA here is from genome assembly GCA_018245795.1 of Protelbella ruficauda. Lineage (NCBI taxonomy): Eukaryota > Metazoa > Arthropoda > Insecta > Lepidoptera > Hesperiidae > Protelbella > Protelbella ruficauda. The sequence continues at coordinate 8,032 of DWED01000408.1, read as the reverse complement.
TATTTCGGGGCGGTAATGTACGGTTGCATAATTGAATGAATGGAACGGATTGGTGTTGTTTTTCCAATAATTGTAGTAATATAATACGCAGTCAAAACGGTTATTTGGTTAAACTTTCAGCTTATACTGAGCTTTTGTTTAATTAATAAATTATAACAATGCAATGGAATAAAAATCTTGTGTATTTTAAATTAAATAAAAGCGAGACAACTATTTTGCTACAGTACAAAATATAACAAAATTTTTATTATATTATATTTTTGATTTAATAATATGTATTTTACTGGTATTTAACTGTAAGTGTTGTGTTTCAATCTGTATAATGATAATAGCTGTAATGTAACTTAGCTTCCGAGATGATTTGGCACCTTGCACCCACTGTGCCCACTCTCCCCTCACGCGGGCGATGCTGTGCAGTCACGGTGACGTTACTGTAACATTTGGTGGCCATCCATCGGCATTAAGTCGAGATGGTAGAGATGGATTATGTCAGTGGTATATTGAGCTCAATAGTATTAAATATTGATTTTATTGGTGCTATGTAAATGAAAATATATTGGAGTGGTAATTTTGGTCTTAGCTCTTATCATTTGTATATGATTTTGAAAAACACATATTTTATTAAATTATACCATAACAAAAATAAAAAAAACCGTGGCTTAATAGAAAGCGTAGTAACCATATGAATTAAAACATGACTGTACAAGATTAAAACTATTCAAATAGACAACCATATGGCTATGCCTATTTTCCATATAGATAGGTATAGACCTTTTTTGCTTTTCTTTCAGCGGCTATGATCCTGATAAACACCTTTCGCTTCTTCCACTAAAATCGTTATATTAAGCGTATTTAAGAATTTATTCGTCTATTACATATACATTTAATGAAGCAAAAAAAACTGAAGTCATACATAAAATGTTGGTTCACATTACTTTTGTTAACAGTTGCAATAAACAAGAAATTTTAAGACTTGTATAAGATAATACCGTGCTCTGTGTATCACTGTCCTAATATTTACAATATAACTTATGATAAATCTACATTTTGATATCTCAAACCTTTTATCGAGTTCAGCGGCTATCCGCTGAAGGGTGAAATATAGAGGGCTCACAATTTAACATTTGCGGATTTAAAATTTCCTTTCATATCCCCATAGAGCGTTTTAGAGTTATGCGTAGGGTTGGTGATGTGGAGAGGGCGGATTTTAAGACTAACACTTTACAACTTAAATAAATGTTTCTAATTTGCCGAATTGAGTAACAGAAAATTTAATAAACAAAAGCTAATAACATGATCATAGTGCTTCAAGTTGTAATGTCCATATTAATTAACTATGACTTCCGAATTTGAATAAATGGTTATTACAAATATGGCAGTCATGAACATTTAGAAATGCCTAAACTGAAGCATATATAGTAGAGTTCATCTGCTCTTCGTGCCCGCTTGCTGTTTTCTTAAAATTTTAAAAACAATATAATATGTCATACTTACTAAATATTTCCTTCATTTTCGTAACTCTCTTAACATCAGTTGTAATAGATATAGTCTGAATTTTAATAATAAATAAAAAAACACAAAAACTTTCCAACCGTTTGTATGAAGCATTTACGTCTTTATTTACTAACAATAAGAACACCATTATTCACAGACGAGCAAACTTACAAACAGGCCGCCTTATTGGCTGAATAAAAAAAGTTCGCCCACCCGCACACAATAAACATAACCGGACACCTTATTAACAATCGACAATCGATTAGTTACAGTGTTAAATTGTTACGTGAAATGTTAATACATATTTTGTATAATTGGTCAGCTTTATTGTGTTTAAGTCACATTCGTCTTGTTATAAGACTGTGTTATCTGGTTAATCCTTGAAATATCACGTCGCCTTCTTATATTTTAACCGCTGGTTAATATGACTAACATTATCTTAAGGTCAAGGTCAATTCTTTTTTATAAAGACTGAGGATAATAAAACAAAGGATATTTATGTAAAGAGAATGAGAACTGTAACAAAAAGACGCTGATTAAAGATCCACCAGTAATCTGCGTCCATGAGGCAGTTAACTGGTCATATGTAGTAAGGCGTGCTATTAGCAAGGCCAATATCCAGCAGTGGACGGGGAGAGGCTGATAATTACGATGACAATGATGAGGTAGTAACGCATTCCCATACCATGTTGCATCCTAAGTAACCTTATAAATCGGTCCTTTCTAGCCTTAAATTATCTAGCTCCCTACGACCCATTCAATTTTACCGTGGGCGGCCACAGATACTGTTCACATGCTTACTCATCAATTGTGCAGTCTACGTCATATATATTGTCGCAAATATCAGGCAAGCGACCAAGAAATCCCTTCATAATTTCAATATGACTTGTCTGCCCATATGCGGCAGACATAACACTAAAACGTCTGTCGCAAATAAAGTCCATCTAATTTATATGCCCGTATGGCAAGGCCTTAATTTTACGGCGCTAATTCGAAAGTGCCTCGAGCAAACATTGTACGCGCGAGGACGTATGGGGAAATATTGTCTACAATAGCTTTACAATATATGTATCAAAATACAGACTGCAAAGGCTGTGTGATACGGGAAAGGTAGGAAGTGATGTGTGGTGTGTTAAAAATGATTTTTTAATTTAGTTTGTATTTAAAATACATTCTCGCTGCAATACGACTTCACATCAATCGGTATTCATTTTTGTTATACGGAAATAAAATACAATTAACATTTGTGTATGTCGTTAATTAAACTTAGAATTTAACATTAGCTTAAAATTGGTATGAAAGGCTCAATTTTATCTTTAATAGCCTCAAGAACATCTTTATACAAGAGACATGAATGCGGCTTTTGTTTTCATGCAATACTTTGGTTCGCACTGATGGTTGAGTAAAGCATAAGTAAAGCAGTCGTGTTCCTAAAGTTAAGGACCTTCTAAAAGACTAGACACAAAAAACCTTCGCTTACATAAGCATTGAAGGTCCAATCGGTAGTAATTATTGCTGTAATTAATTTATTAAAAATACTTTTATACGTAATCCGCTCAGCACCATTGCAGAACAGCCACATCACAACAATGTCTACACACGTCCAGTCAATATTGAATTACGACGTCCATTGTGAATTATATAAATATATACATATATTTATAACTCTATTTGTGACTGTCATTTACCGATTCTCGTTTTTTTCTATGCCGTGTCTGTGTGGTCTAAAACAGCGTAACTAATCAAACGGTTATTGCTAACAGAGGTGTCCGCTTGTTGTGTTTATTGGTCTATTGTGTGCGGGTGGGCAAATTTTTTTCAATGGTAATAAGGCGGTATGTTTAAAAACATTTCGTTTTTAGTGGGTGTGTCGACACCCTTATTTACGCAGCCAATGCGGGATTATTAAGAACGAAATGTGAAAGTCTCAAAACCGGCAAATTCTCTATTTTGTCGGTTTGCCGGTACTGTCTCTACAGTAAAATGCTTTTAATGGAATTTACAATATAATGTGATTGTAAAATTGGGTAATAGTAAGACTCCTTAGATTCTAAAGGCTTTTAAGCTAACGTCGCATCTGTGACTAATCGCAATTGAGGCTTCAGCCGCATTGGTCTTGCCGGTTCTAATCGTCATTTACCGATGAATTATTGAACACTATAACATGAGAAATCATACATTTGGCAACAATATTTAATTTATTCCTGCATTGGTTTTGGCCATTTTTATATTTATCTTTGTGTATATATTCGTAATATCTAAGACAAGCTTGCACGATGTTCATTTAAAGTAATACCTGACATATTACTACCAATATTTTATGAACGTATCGTCAAACCGGAAATTAACGTTGCAAGGCGATAAAATATCTAATTATCTGGTGTAAACTTTGACACCTGATTTTATGGGCACTACACAACATATTGACTATAAATAATGAACTTTATTTCGTTCAACATGTGTAAAAGAAACTCAAACATTTGTCTGTCGGTGCACGAGTACTGATTCATTACTGACACATATTGTAAGGTGAATATATTTGAATATATTACTTCTACATTGTTCATATTACGGGACTTTCATTTCATTTTAATTGGGCCGCTTTTCCAGTGGTTAGTAAACCTGATCGCTGCACCGAGGATTGTAGGTTCAATTAACACGCAAGACAAATATTTGGTACTAAATTAGTATTTATATACATAAGTATGCATTCCCATAATATGTATGTGTTTGGAGGTAATTAAATTTATCAGCCGTTTGATTACCCATAACACAGAGTCAGCCTAATTTGATCGATATGTCATTGGGAGTTGTCCAAAGATATTAATATTACTTTGTAATATCTCTAGATATACATATATTTATTTATAACTGTTTCTTTTTTCTTTAAAGGCTCGTTTTAAAGTACAGATCTTTTAAATTAACTCCTGGTGTATGAAAACTTTTTGGTCATGTTCAAACTCTATGTAGAGTGCTGTATTATGAACAACTATAATTATGTAAATATATATACAATTGTCGTGCGAGCGAGCATCTGCACGGATTCCGGAGTTAGATATAAATTCAGTATTATGGTAATTCTTACATCGGTCACAAGTGTTCAATTTTCCACACACTTTCATATTATACTTTTATTAATTTTGCCTGCCTACTCGCACTTAATGTCTATGGTCTATGGTCTTAGGAGAGACCCGTATATAAAAGTTGAACGATAAATGGGTTGATGATGATGATGATTATTATATTGCCATCCGTGTCCCTTATGGAGAGGTAGAGATACCCAGTGCCAAATATCTCTATGCTTACAGACCTGACTTGCTTTATCTATGTATATTCATCGTTTTCTTTATGCACTTCTGAAACTTCTGACTCTCTTGTCAACCATGACTTGTCTCATGTATATTTTAAATGGAATATTCATTTCAGATGCGAGATAAATATTATACATTTATTTCTATCGAGAATTATCTACATATAAACTTCTTTGTAAAATACTAATTATAATAGCGCGTTTATTATAAGTAACTGTACGTGTTTCCCTTTATTAATGCTGCTGTTTAATCCTCATCGAATGTATACTAATTGGCGTAACCGTATTTATGAAAAATGTTAGTGCTATACGCATTTGTTTTAAACGTATTAACTTTAAGAGGATTATTTACTGATACATATGATCGCTTTTAAGGTGGATAGAGTTGTTAAGTTGCTGTAACTTTTCGAATGTTCTGGAAGTATTTATTAAGGCGGTTTTAGTTTCTTGGGTGGTTATAACGTTTCTTAAATTCAACAAGTAAGTAGGCTGATGCCCTGCTAATGGCAGTATAGCGCGCTTTTCTAGACAGAAGTAAATGCCATGGTTATAGAAGAGATGGTCTGCCGCGACTGCATGTGTGTGGGAACTAGGGATACAAACCCTTCAGGGAAGGTTTATGCTCAGCAGTGGATTGAGATAGGCTGATGATGAAGTAGTTTTAAGATGGAAATCTGTTTTTTGAATCGTCGAAAATGGTATGTTTGATTAATAATAATAATAATAAATTAAATAATTGCATTTATATTTGCATTTCTACTTCTACTATAACTTGAGTCTTTTTGATAAAAATTTCAGCGTTTCACACTGAATTAACTGACAGAGCATTCACAGTAGTCAGTTATCGACATTGCATTCGATATTACGACATCTTTAATAATCGTAGTACGGAATACAGGATCGATAACTGCACCTTAACGTGAATAGAACTTAAACCATATGGCGCGGACGCATGTTAATGACTTATTATTTATCAAAAGTTTAGTCGAAATCTGTACAGCATATTAAGGTACCCCACATTCGTTACGTTGACAGCAGACATTAGTTCAACGTTGGGAAATATTGTTCTATCGTGCTTGACATTCTGTTTATGGTTATTTCCGTACATTTTTGAAAGAACTGTTTCTTATTTAACCTATTTATTTCCTGTTTTTGCATTAAAGTTACTGAAAATTCTCTTTTCGCTTCAGCGCCGGACAAAATTTTCAAAAGATGAATTTATTTGTCAGTTCAAAGTTAATGTATTTCTGTGTTCAATTTGTATATTTTCATAACTGTAACTGATGTCTATTGTCTATGGACATCGGAAATCTTTATGTAGGACTGTATCTAAAGTTTTGGCTGTACGTAAGTTTTTATTAACAATTGTTATTTTATATAATAATTATTATTGTTGCCCCCAAACAGTCCCACAGATTCGTAGAAGTGGTCAAAATTCGACCGTATTTTTTAAAATTTTAAGTAAAAACGTTATTGAGGTTTTTATGTCAAAGAGCACCTCTGCTCTAGACTAGTATTTTATTTACCATAGATTATTATTGTGATTGAAATTGACAGTATGGCCATAGACAATGAAATATTTTTTTTTTAAATATATCTCTAACCAATAATATATATGTATTTATAGCTTTCTACATTCTTCTACTTAAACTTTAACCTTGCTGAATATCACACTAATCTGCACAATAATTTCAAAAAGGGTTACAAAATTTTCACTTTACATATTTAAATATAAAATATGTATGTATTTAACAGTTGTGTGTCATCCTTTGTGTACTTTTGTGTCCTTTTTGAGCAGCGACGCGAGAAATACACAGAAAAGCGATTAATTCGTTTTCGTACTAACGTTTTATAATTAGAGTCAGTTATAGTACATTGAAATGAATTTAACAATATAAGTAGGTGACTTACTGTAACTGAGTCACGGCTTTATGTCACGGTAGATGACCTGCACTCATTTTTGTTTGTGAATTTAAGTTGAAATGAACAAAAAAGTACAACGTTTTGTTGCTATGTGTACTGAAACATAAAATCTAAACATAAAGATTTACTTAAAAACGTTTTTTTATTGTATGATAGGTTAAATTTTGGCTGCGATCGAGTGACACGTTGGTTTAGTGGTTGCAAGTAGGTACTACTGCTCAGCAAGTACTACTTACTGAGTAAGAGGTTCTCAGGTTAGTAGGTCTTACTAACTTAAGATTTCGGCGTGATGTTATACCTTTATCTTTTTTGGGAATCGAACCCACAATCTCTGCTATAACAGTCAGATTCACCAGTACAGGAACTCACAAAATACCTTCACGACGTTTCCGTTCGGTACTAATTGCGCAGCTAAATATTTCTCGAGCGCATGGTTTATTTAAACAGTGTTAGGAATTCGTTAATTCGACGTGGATTGATGCAAACGACAACGTCTTACACATGACATGAGACTGCCAACTAACATTTGCGGGTATCAAACAAAAACTCAATCAACAATCGCCCTTAAAGCTATTGCACATAAGGACGTACGTAAGCTTTTGTGGTTGAACATTGCGGATAATAAGGGTGGCTATTGACAGACGACCAGAGCTTATTTATTCAGAGGGTGGCCCAATGATACTTTTCTTTGCTTTAATGTTACGTTGTCAGTTAATACGTATACTTGTTTTTAGACGAGATAATGGATGGTAATTTATGTGGAGGTATACTTTGTGAAATTTCAATTTAACTGTTTTTAATATTAATTTCGATTGAAATTACGCTTTTTTTATCTGTAGATTTACATATATAAATAAAATTGAATTATCTGTTTGTAACATTAAAATAATAGCTTTTTAATGAGTGCATGTGAAAGTATATATGCCAAAAAAACAATTTTTAACATTTTTGTCTGTCTGTCTGTTTGTCACTGGTTATCTCCGAAACGGCTGAACTAATATCGACGGGACTTCCACTGACAGATAGTTGATGTTATAAGGAGTAACTTAGGCTATTTATATTTTAGAAAAAGTTTTAGGGTTACGTAAAACAAAATTAAGCCCATAAAATACACTAAATCCACGCGAACAAAGTCGTGGGCACAATTAGTGCCAACCTAATAAGCTGATAGGTATTAATTTCTACAATTGGTTGCAAGAGTTTTTGGTATAAGTCATATTTCTGCCATCCGTCATCATCATCCTCAAGATTTTCCATTTATATTATTAACAATTATCGTAATAGGTACGATATGACCTAGACTTG
>DWED01000407.1:0-11509 GCA_018245795.1 Protelbella ruficauda | reverse complement strand
GCAAAACATTAAGGATCTTATTGCATAAGCTTCTCATCTCGTGTGATGTTCGCTTTGAATCGAGAAACTTGAGATTATACAAGTACTTTGTACTCTAGTGTATTAGTATTCGTCGTGTTCATTCTGTACTGTTAGGTACGTAGCGTTTAATTGAATTAGAATACGTGGGAGTTATTTTTAAATTTGACGGCAATGATGATGTATTTGAATTTATTTTTAACTGTCACGTACAGGGTTACTTAACCCTTGGCGGTCGGAATCCGAATCTCAGTCGCCACGGCGTTTCGCGAGGTCGGATAGCGAGTGAGAGGCGCCAATCGGTATTTTTGTTATATTACATCAACAAACGATAGGAACGCAGCATTGTTTCTTGGAAATGTTCCTTAGTTGTTAATACTCTTCTTCCTTTCTTTTTTTTTACCTTCGCGAAAATCGCTCAGACGTGGCGCCTCGTTCGGCCGAAAAAGCCGCCGACCGCAAAGGGTTAAATTAAAATACATGATAATTTATTTTAATTATGATGATTATGGTGGTGTATATATATTACTTGTATTCACTTTATACTTTTAGCTACTTAGATGTTTACGTAAATCAGTTTTAAAAATATATAAATAAACATTAATGTTTGTCTGTATGTTTGTCCTCTGTTTTTCTAAACCTTTCATCCGATTGTGATGACACTTGGGAAAGTTAACCTGCCTACACGCGTGAAGGTCCCTGCCCTATAGGAAATCTGCATGTGTGACATCATTATATATATAAAATTCACATACATATGTAACATATACTTAGGTTTGTCAAATAAAGGTTATAGTAAATTACTACCTTTTATACCACAAATTAATTGATATAAAAAGGCTTAAATAAATACATAAATTAAAAATATAGCTATTAAATTGTAAATAAAAACATTGTCTTATTTACATCGTTAATGGACTTTAGGGTGGATAGCTGCGAAACCCTCACATCAGCTGCGTGCAAATTTGAAAATTAACGTTAAAAGCGCCAAATGGAACTTTGCCCTTACAAAAGGTAAGAGCTTTACACCTGCGCTTCCGGTGGCATAATTTAATAATATCCCCCTTAGTAATAATAATAATTATTATTACTAGTTATCAACACACCAGCTCCGTAACTGGGCGGGCAGAGTTATGTTTTACGTCCCATGGAATTGGTGGTGAGTCTATTGCCATCTACCGGGCACAGATCCAGACCTCGAGCCGCTACTGGAAATTTCTACTAGAAAATCGCAGTTAGAAAGTCTAACTATGAAAATCCAAGTTAGAAAATCCAATAGTAGCAGATCTGGAATTAGAACCCAGCACCTCTCGATCAGCAGTCGCGCTTTGCAACCACTCGATCAAATAGGTCGAGTTGTAAAGTCAGTCAGTCAAGTACCTAAATAAACGAAAAATACTCGCTTTTTATAGATATCACTGGTTCCCAGCGCCGCAAGTGCCCTATTTTCGTGAAAATATCGTCCTTAATAAAATAAAAATAATAGAGACATACTTTATTTTACTTAGCTTTCACTCGCCGCCATTAGTACACCTGCAGAACGTCTCGTGTGCCATCTCCGAGGATAAAATGGAAATTAATGGCAGAATAAACCGCTCATGCTGGTAATGCTGAGTGCGTTATTTTGAAAAACATGTGTTTGTAAAAGGAACTGTATCTATGTATGTACTTAGTTTGTTTCGTCCTTACTATTAATCAACTTGACTTAAAAATGTGACTGGAATATTATTAAATTTGACTTAAAAATGTGACTGGAATATTATTCAATTTGACTCAAAAATGTGACTGGAATATTATTCAATTTGACTCAAAAATGTGACTGGAATATTATTCAATTTGACTTAAAAATTATTCAATTTGAGTCAAAAAAAATACAATTTGACTCTAAATTATATACAGCATGGTGAAAAGTGACAAAGCAGATAAGCGAATGTAAATCGATGTAGGTGCCCAGAAAAACCAAGATTTACCTATCTCGACCAAATAAGTCAGATACTGATTGAAGGGAGGTAATGGTATCTGAAATCAGCGGGCTTTTATGAAGAGAGTGATGAATGTAGAAGAAGCACGTCAAGTCTGTAAGGATAGATATATTTGTTACTCGGTGCTCTGTGCGTGATGTGGTAGTACTAAGATTGTATAAATCTAAAGGATCTTAATGTTTTATTAATATAAAGTAGAAAACACTTGGCCAAGGGAGCGATTGTGGAATAGTCATTACTGCATCGGTTTCTATATCGAAAGAGAGGAGACCGGTGTCAAACAGTGGAATGAAAAAATCATTGATGATGATGATGTTTACTGATAAAGTTAAAGAATCGTCATTTAGATCTCGGCCTGGAAGAAAGTCGCATTTCGACTCCACAGCACGGTGCCAAAAAGATGTTCATGATTGATTTCAAAAGCACTGTTTACCCTTAAACTTATGATTATTATTAATCGTATTGTATAAGACCTTTCATTTATATTGTAAACCGTATCATACCCTGGGTTTTGTTTGTTCAGGACTGTTATTACCAGTTTTAGTATACTTTCCACTTTAATAAAGCCATTCTCATTACGTTGTTGAAAAGGAAAATGTACACACCAATTATGTGGGATTTGATTGACTTTTGTTATTAGTTTCAATCGTTTCCGGTGTTGTATAGGGTCAGAATATTTGGGAATGTTAATATAGTGGTGCTTATAAACATATACATACATATATTAACGGGCAAAGAGCTATTGATATAATGTGTATTGTTATGTTTGATGTTTTAAGACCACTTACGAATAACAATACTTTAAATAAACTTCGTGAGAATATAGAAGATTAAATTAAATGAAAACGTGCTGGAACGGTGAAGAACAATGTCGTAAGTAAATCTGGACATATCACAGTTCTCCATGATGATTTCGAAAACATGTGACGTCTCTCATCACGCACGTGGTCAGCATGTCTGACTCCAGAGTCCAACCTCAACCATTGTCGTCGTGAGAGAAAACCTGTCTCTAAGAGCGTAATATTATTACAAGAGTTGATGATGGTAAACTAGATCACCTTACGCTTTTCTGAAGCATATACAGAGAAGTCTACAGAGCATCTTATGCGTAAAACAGTATTATTTCCACACTTTGCTACTAGCCATAATAGATCCATCAATCTTAATGTCGATTTCATCTTAGAGATCTCAAAACAATACTTCGATAACGAACAAAATTACCAGTAGAACTACTAAGTAAACACTGAACGTTGGCCATTTTAATCAATCACTATTAAAGAGGAATTAAAACCTCAATATCTATAAAAACTATTGAAGTGGCGACTGAACCGTAAAAAATAAGGAATGCTATTGAAATCCCGAGGTTTTTATACCTTTGCGGGTAGCTCAAGCGATTTTCAACTTTAACACAGGGAAATACAGTCTACAAATGTGGTATTTATAAAATGAATCAATAAATTGTCGATATTCGATATTGTTTTTCCGCACTTGGCAGTTGTGATTGGAAAAGTTTAATCATTTCTTTCTATGGCTTAAAGTTAGATACAGACTGAGCCAGCGAAGGTTTTTAAGGGAAATTCGTAACCTCTGTATGTTATACATCTCGTTTTTCTCTTCATCGGGAAATAATATGCCTCCAATTTGAGCTTAATTCCCGGAATTCCAGAAATGATGTCCAGAAAGATCATGGACAGGATTATTCGTAACATTAATATGTTCATATTTTGCACAACATTTTTATGCGCTTTTGCATTAGATGGCTATCCAGATGCTTTTGGTGTCTGATCTTAATTCATGCTCACCTTCGACTTTTGTGTAACGGAATTCTAGACAACAGCGCGGTCTCACAGGTTGTGGTCAAATCTATTTTAAGATGTTATGGGCTGACAGTTTCGTGGTTTAGATTCCAATCTCCCACTCCGGAAGTTTATAGGATCTCTGGCACGTGACTTTAATATGGCGTTATGTGGGCGTTTAAGATCAATATCTCGCTTTGAAGGTTACCCATAACGTTTTCAAAGGTGTGTGAAGTCTGCCTAACCGCAAGGGTTCAGTTTCTAAACTGCGTAAACATAAATCTTTATAAGCATAAATCAAACAATTATACTTCTTTACTTTTCCAATGGCCAAAAGTCTGGGAGTCATATACTCAATGGGAAAGTAGTTGCGGAAGTATCCACTTCTGGTCAAAATTAAACTATGTTTAAGTCTCAAGGTTTGATTGATGTAGGTTCAACTTAGTTGTAAAAACATGCTATTAGGGACAACGCCTCAGTTTAATTATTAAGTCGAAATAATATACACCTGCTGTGTGACCATTTAAGAACCATGCTGAATATAAAATAGGTTAGGATAAATAAGCTTAGTATTGAACATTGCATTAAAAGCAAGTGGCTGAAAATATCTCAATTCACCAATAAAAAGATCGAAATAAAGAAACGTGTGCTTCTGCTTGAATTCTCATTTTTGTAATGGCATTTGTGCTAGCTTGGTCATAAATTAAAACATCTCTTAAAAGCATGAAATTTTAAATTCAGAACATATTTTGGACGACAGTATAATGCTCGGCTAAATATAATTTAAGAGGCTGCAAGATGCTACCGTTCTTCATTTTACTATGGCGAGTTGCGTGCACTCTGTACCTATGACAATAAGGTTGAAAATTCATTGCAGTACGCGACAACATAAAACGCAATAACGATCGCCGCGGTAACACAAAGTGAAGTGTTTTCTGAAAGCAACTGTAATGTTACACTCGAAAATGTATCTCGTAAAGATATTTGTAAAAGTGGCTCCGGTTGTGGGAAATCATATGGCTGCACTCATTTTGACACACTTTTTCACCATCGATTGTTCGATTTAAATAATTGAGAGCTTGACAAAAAATTAAGACAATTACATAAATATTATTATATATTTAGAAATAGTCGCGTTTGGCTGCAGTCTCGCCTGATGGAAAGTGAGATGCAGCCTAGGATGTGTTCACTCTTGTCTTGAATAATTACAGGTTATAAGAATCGGGAAAGATGGACGCCAGCATGTGGTCCCACTCATTCGCAGTCTGTAGCAGAAGCGATTTAGGGAATCACTTCGCTCTACTCAGAGGAGTGTTTACAATATGTGAACAGTATTCAGTACATTATATACTAAATATTAATATTTTATAGCATGATACTTGACTAATTATATTGGAACTATATAAAATGCAATCATTATGTATTCGTACATATATCGTACCTACGGTACATATTGACAAATAAAAAAAATTGAATTGAATTCATGGGCTTGGAAAAGTGAAGCGACTTAATTTTTATTCTATTCTCATAAGCAAAAATATGACGATATTTATCTATTAAATTCGGTAATTATTTAACCATTACTTGAAAACAAAAGCCAGTACCAACAGATAAGTTAAGATCCTCTCTCAGCAGTGAGAACCAAGATTATGTCAGACGCGGGCAACCGAGAGTCCTTGAGATTTTCCTTCGATACAGAGCATAAACTCTAAAAAAAAGTTCCATAAATACAACATAAATTAATAAAAATATCTTGGACAAACTTCAGATCTTACCTAATCCTAAATTAAATACAGTCTGTGCTATGGTAAGCAGACAGCTGTTAAAACACATGTAAATTACTGAATACTACGCTGTACAATTTCTACACCTAGACACATAACATTTGCATGTAGATATGGCTACTTAGCATTTTATTATAATCAGCTCTTATTTAATCATCTCTAATATTACTAAAATCAGCTCTGGTATCTCAAAAGTCTTAAGTCTTTAAATCTCCGACACCCAATTATCCAAGGGATGACTGGTCGAGAATGCCAGTAGGTATTAAATGCGCTATTTATAATGTCTGCTTTAATGTACTTGCGAGTATATTATCACGCCTGGTTCCTTACGGGGCAGATAGGAAGCATAGACCTGACTTGTTTCTTCTGCATTTACGACTCTCATCATAAGCACGCCAGTTTCGAAGTCCATTTCCAGTAATATCTTCTGACTCTATTTAAATAAATGTGACAACTCATAGCCTTTTTATGCTAAAAAACGAACCAAATCCAATAGAGAAACGTCAAAACATTTGATTATGATAACGTAACATCATGCCTTTAATCCCCGAAAGCGTAGGCAGAGGTGTGTGTGTGTGGTATAATTGAACGTTTCACTAGTTACATTTACGTTCCATGGAATAAGCGGTGAGCCTATTGCCATACACCGGGCACAGACCAGGCTGCGAGTCATTACTAGAAATTCTAAATTAGAAAAATCCAATAGTACCCGACCCGGGACTTAGAACCGAGGACCTCCCGATAGGCTGTCGCGCTTGCAACCACTCGACCAACGAGGCAGTCTATGAGATTAGGATTATCAGATCAACTGTTGTACTATCATAAAAACAATATGTCGTGAAAGCTAACACTTATTCGTAGAATCAGCAGCATAATATAGTCAACAATGCAGTAAAGTCAGCAAAATCGTCATGGATTATCTCACTAGAGGGACTTACTCACTCACTTACGCTCAGAAGCGCACTCTTTACGATAAGAATATTATAAACAGACTACCAATAGAATATTCTATTATTTTAATACAATATTTATTACTTCTCTCGAGAATAAGCTTAAAGGTGATTAATATTAATTAATTCCAATGTCCATTATAAAAGAGTCTGGGAATATTGTGATTAATTCAGTGTAATTGTACCTTCGCTGTATAAAGTGCTAGGTCGATTAGTTTCAGTAAGAAAATAACATACAATAAGTAAACTATTCGCCCAATGTATGGTATTGTACAAAATTAACGAATGGGAAAGACAATGATTGTTTAACTTTTTAGATATAGTAATGTGTAAATGAATTGTTACAGATAAATAATTTAAGCAAACTTTAAGAAAAATAAATCTGTTCACCCCAACGCTTGTTTATGAACATCTGGATCATCAATATCATCATTATCACAATCATCATCAGGATCATCATCATCATCATCATCATCAGGATCATTATCAGAATCATCACAATCATCACCATCATCATCATCAACATCATTATCATTATCATCATTATCATCATTATCATCATCATCAGCATCATCATCAGGATCATTATCAGAATCATTATCACAATCATCATCATCAGGATCATTATCAGAATCATTATCACAATCATCATCATCATCATCACTATTACTAATATCATCACCATCACCAGCTTGTACATTTACTGTTAGCCATAGGCCTCTCCTGATTATTATATCCTTATTGTATCCTCTCCTCGACTTGCCGCATCCAGTATCCGCCTACCTTTCGCAGATCGTCACCCCGACTAGCCGGAGAGCATAGACCCTTTCGTGACCATGCATATAACAGCACGATAATGTTTCAAAATATTCAAATTCTTCAAATCATATTATAACCAAAAATCATTAACTTTGTGTTTCAAACGCCTACATAAATAAATATATTACTATACGAGTATATCAGGGTGGAAGATGGTTTGAGAAAATGCCAACAATATGCTAGAAAGAATTTCTTGGATAACAAAACTAGCAGAAATACGAATAAAGCACGTTGAAAAATACATGTACAACTTGCAAAATGTGCATTTGATGATTATATGAATCCATTTGATGAAATAGTTTGAGTTATTTTAGTAAAAATTAATATCTTTTATTTAAAAACAAATTAATCTAACTGTACATTATGTCGAGCATGATATTATTGAGGTTATTATGGTTATAACCTATTTATTACAAAACTAACATCATTATTCAAATAATTAAATAACTGCGTAGCTCTCAAAAGGTTTTAAAATATTTTGAAATTTTCACTACAGTAATAACAAATGTCAAGGCTTACACGATCACAAAAAAACTTCCATATATAAAGCTAAATAAAAAAAAAACTATTCACACCCATTATAAACCTTACGATGTTCCACTGATGGACACGGGTCAAATAAACCAACACATAGTCTGCCACGCTGGCAAGTCTGAGTTGGCATCCTCTTATTTTCATTCAACATTATGGAAAATGATATTTGACCATAAAATTAACGATAAATTCTTAAATATCATTCTGTATACTAAATACTTAAGAAAATTATCTAAGTCGCTTCAATAAATCATTAATCCGGTTTACGTATAAAAAAATCTGTGACATTGACATTTCGAACGTCACCTGTCAAGTTACGTCATTCTTGGTTATCACATAAAGTTTCATCTAACAAGTCCAATAAATATGTCATATAAATATATTGGCAGTTTCAACAAGTTATAAGCCACGACGTTTTTGCAGAAAGAAATTAATACATATTCAGCAGATATTTATTAGTAAATGAAAAGATCAAGTGCAGTTTCAATAAAAGAAGCGTCGTGGTAAGGATATGAGTGATATTATATCATATTCTATGACTTTGTACTTTGTACATCGTATCTTGCTCCAGGTTTTCAAACTTTAACTATCTCTACTGTCCTTTGTGATTTGAATAGGTGTGAATTTAGTTTACTGGTGTCTGTTTCGTGGTCTGAATGGTCAGATCTAAGCACATTCAAGTGTATTTGTGCCTTTAAATGGTCGACTTCAGAATAGTGTGAACACTTCAAGATGTGTACGTGAAACACGAATCATGACGTAGTAAATAATATCAGACCTAACTTGTTACAAAACTATTCATATAACATGTAAAACAAATGTGTATATTACAACAAACTATTAAACTAAACTGAATGGTAGTATACAATATATATTATACTTCGTCGTCAAAGGGTAGGGCTATTTGAGGTAGGCCGTAAATATGTAACAGAAATTTCGTGAACTTTGTGGCGAAGTTGTGAACTCTTAAATGTGTACTCATTTTTATTAAAGATCGCTAGTACGTTGTCCTTCAGTTGACTGTCTAACCTTATTTCTATTTATCGAAATAATAAGGTCTCACATTTTAAATATGTTATTCCAAAAAAAAAAAACAATGAAAGCCGCTCCAAATTTTATTATCCTCATTTTAATATACATATTTTCACTTTATTAAAATTCACAAACGAGGTCTACACGACACTCATCAAGCAAAGTAGATAAAACAAAATATTCTTGCCGAACATGAGAGAAAAATGAAAGAAAAATAAGTATAAAGGTTAAGTGTCTCGTATAGTCACCGAACCAAGCGTCAAGAGTTTTGTACGCGAGTGTACCACAAACAACCTTTAGTCAGCGATACTGCGCGACTGTACCTATGTTTGTGTTGAATGAACTCGACTGAGTTAGGATCGACGCGCTGTGGGAAATGATATTTTTTAATAGACACAGCTTCACTGAATACTTCAACAAGGTAGAAAAAGCCTTTGTAATTCTCGCCTAGCGCTCACCTCTTTAAAGTTAATGAATTTCTCGTGCCTATCTACTCTACTGTTTAAGCTCGTATTCCAGGCTTACGTTTCTTTGGCTGGTTTTAAAAAATCTTCAATATTTTTTACTACAAACAGAGTTATAATTGTTTAGTCTTTATTTCTTCAAAATTTCTTCGTTTCAAATACAGAATACTGTAATTATCGTAAATCAAACTGAATGAAACGTTTTCCAGTTAGTAGATGACTACATTCTATTTTCAAAAGTATCCTTCTTTTTATGTGCATTGTGTGATTGTTTTATGATTACATCCAAAGACGCACCCAGGACTAAATGTCACTTAATATAACAATGAAAGGAAGCGTCGGGTGGAAAGCTACACATGGTAGATTTTTCCACAATATTCTTTAAAGCATGTGAAATCTGACAACCTGTACTGGCAACCCCCTATGGCCTTAATTCTTCCCATATGTCATTTTGAGAAGTCCGTCTCCAACATTTAATAAATGGTTTGATGATGTTGATTATTATTTTACGAGTATAAGCAAGAAATTGTATAAGAAATTTGTTTGGAAGAATAATTTTGTGATATATTCACGATGACAACTTTTATTTCATATAGAAAGTAACAGTTGATGTTGCATTGCTCGTAAAGTTGATACGCAGTTGATGAAAAGTGCAGATTTAACATACATCTACACAGACTTTTTAATTATTGAAACCTTTACATTTTTATTAGTATCTCTTAATTCTTAAATGCAACCTATTATTATAACAAATGTGTCTTAATTGTTTTATAATCGATTCATTTTACACATTTATTAACCTCACTTCTATTTCATAGTGCGCCGTAAATGTAACTGGTGAAACATGGGAGTGTCCTATACTTTTCTGCCTACCTGTTCGGGGATTACAGGCGTGATGCTACATAAATCTTACATATTATTATTAGATCTCTTCAAGTGTACGCCGACCTTTAATACAACTCGAGTGACACTTATTTAATATTATTATTGTGTATTAATTTTATAACTTCTGAGGGGAAAAGTCGGAATAACATTTTCTATGGTACAACCTGGTACCTGGCAGAATTAGACGGGTTAAGGCTAGATAGTGCTACGCTGGTTTAGTGCGAGAAGACGGGCTTATTATTATATCGTTACGCCAGGTCTGTTACGGGGTAGGCAGAGATCACCGACTGCCAAATATATCTGTTCTTATAAATCTAGCGTACCTTAGTAGTGTAGATATACTTATCTCATTCATCACTATACACGCTAGCCATTATCGGAAATTAACTATAAGAAATTGTTTCCATACCACCTTTTGAAACACAAAATATTTCTTCATAGTATCCACACTTTTAAAATTGCTGAACTAGCTAACGGAAAATTCACTTCCACCCGCTTGTCGTACAATCACCGTAGCCCGTGATATCCAGAAACTGTTTTTAAACGATATCCCGTAAATTTTCAGCGTAAATATTATTTTCATAAATTATGGTAGGTTCTAAATGAACTAAATTCATATCTCATAAAATAAATTAATACATTGATGTATATAGCAGAAGAACATCAGGTTTGCAATTACAAAGATATTTGATACTCAGTGCACTCTGCCTACCCCGTGAAGTACCTGACGAGACGATATAATAATATGGTAGCGGCCATTTGTTAACTGTTACCCGCTCGTTGCCTATTCGTATTTTCTAAAAAGTACATCAGCTCTCGAAAACACGATTGCGTCAAGTGATGTCGAAAGAACTTAGGTCAATGATAATGTAGATGAAATCCTCATTTAATCAGCTGCTCAGGGCTCGAAGATCTGTCCATTTGATCCAGTCTTGAGCAGCAGTCTTTAATTAATTGAGCTGTGACTGTCCGAGACAGTTTTTTATTGAATAATAACATAAATAATAGGTCATACGTTACATACATACATTCAAACGTAAAAGTATCTCGACGTAATTTGATTTTTTTAACTTTCACGTCATATCCTAGAAGGGTTCATCAGAGGAATGTAGTACTCTCCTACATTTTACCAGTTTCGTTTACGTCCCACCATGGAGTAGGTGGTGAGCCTATTGCCGTACACCGAGCACAACTACAGACTCCGAGCCACTACTAGAAAATCTTAGTTAAATAAATCCAATGGTA
>DWED01000406.1:0-11518 GCA_018245795.1 Protelbella ruficauda | reverse complement strand
AGAGTAGCCCAGCAGTGGGACGCTAACATCGAAATTTGGACACAAATGAACGAATAATTTCTAAAAGTAATTTTATGTGCGAGAGTAGCCCAGCAGTGGGACGCTAACATCGAAATTTGGACACAAATGAACGAATAATTTCTAAAAGTAATTTTATGAGAGTAGCCCAGCAGTGGGACGCAAAAAGTTATGAAGTCAGCCATAAAAAGCAATTTGCTAGCATTTTAGCAAATTTTAACAAATTGCCTGGCATTTGTAACATCCGCTAGCATGTAGCTTAATTACTTATATTGGAAACATGTTTCCTTATAACATTATGGCCATATTTGCCATTTTTAAATGCATTACCCAATATGACCTTTTGTCGGATAGACATGATAAATCTAACAAGATTTTTTAAATCTAAAAATCCTTCATAAACGCGCTTCAAACCATTTCTCTTTCCGGTGAGTTCGGGAACAAAACAAACAAAACCATCGATATATACGTGATTTCTTGAAAAACTTGAAATAGATTTGCATATATTTAAACATAGAACAGATAGCAATCTCCACGCCACACGTCCTCGGCCTGAATAAACTTCCAAATCGATTCCGCAGCTGGGAGTGACGCGGCTAGATAAGGTTTACACTCCTTCGTTCCTAGATTTGCATACAGAATATCAAGATGGAAATTCAATCTGGCGTATACCTCCCCGTGTAATGCTTGTTCTTGACGTAAGAGGAAAACGATAATACATATTTTATTATCTTACATAAGAGACGTGTACCAACTGGGACCTCATTCTAAATGACTGAAATAAATAAAGTACTTGGGATAAAACATGACATAGAGTATATTTATTTGAAGTATTAAGTAGGAAGTCCTGTATCTTAATAGAATAATACTATAATACTATTTACTAGATACAAAATAGGCATATTAATATCTGATTCAGTGCCATAATTGTGCACTGCTTCTAGCATAATAGCAATCAATTTTTGTTCCTTATAAAGCAGAACATTTAACATTTAACATTGAACAGCACAAGAAATAGTTTTATTTTCGTCCGCCGAGCTGGTAACATCGTTTTTTGCGACTGTGATAATTATTTTAGTCAATATTGTGCTTTTATCAACACATTGGACGATCGATCAAGCAGCTGGTCGCAAGGCCGCGTAATTTGATACACATTGGAATGTGGACACAAATAAAATCACTTAGCCGGAGAGTGGCGTCCTGTGGAGAACATCTACCGCTCACTGCGGCCCACGTTCAAATAAATTGAGGCTAGAAGAGCCGGGCGGAACGTGATTAACGCGAATTTTGTTTCTGGAACTTTCTGTGTTATACTTTTAAAATATGACAAAGCTGACAGTGACATTCGCGACTGACGTTCTAAGCTTGTTAGTAGCGTCTTCTGTTAAGCAAAGAACTTCTTTCACCAAGTTCGTTTCTTTGTTCTTCGGTAATTGGTCTGGTTCTTTGTTGCAGTCGAATTGCTTTTTATATTTTTTATTCCTTAAGGCCATCTATTTTTCATTTTGTTAGAATTTACTTAAGTGACACGGCATTTAGATTTTAATAGGATAAAATATTATCAGCATTTTTATGTTCTTATAGATTACCTATGTATCTGGTTTTTAAAATGTAGGTAGATACTGCATGTTTTATAATCTTTTATATTCACGTCATATGTTTGACTTTCGCGTTCGCAAGTGTACATGAAATTGAATAAGGAACGTAGATCGTTTATTCAGAAAACACTGAAATAGTCCGTAATAAAAATCCGAGACACAAAAGCTTGACGCTTTTACGGTTGATTTTCAATAGTGAAAATTCGTAGGAGTAAAATGGGGCATGAAATTGTCCCAGGAAATAGACGAAATTTGTTTGTGAAAGCCGCTCGTACTGTAAAATTTAGATATAATGCGTCCTTTACCTGCTTATAGTGGATACGATGGTGTCGCATTTATCTTCGTGAGCGACTCTACAGCGCCTGTTTTACGTTGTGTCCTGAAAAATATTCAGCTCTTGTGTCTGACAAAAATAAGGTGCGGTATTTTATTAAGAAAATGTGAGTAATTTATAGCTGACAAGATTTCGCGAGTGACTTTTTGAGCGCAATATTTTTTTATTTGCGGTTTTTTAAGGGGCTTAGTACTTTAATTTTAATTAAATTAAAACTTCGAACACAAAGATGAACTTCTCCAAATTAATTCAGATTTATACGACAAACAGTTTTATTTATATTTACATTGATAATTTCGCCTGAAGCAAATGCGCACTTATCTTAGGTTCCAAGAAGTGTTAATTAAAGTTAAATAAATTTTTTTACATACTTTTTGTTAGAAGATATAAGGTTTTAATACATACAAATTCTACTTTGTATTCAAAGAATACGGATGCACTTTGACAAATAGATGTAGTTTCTTTGGAACAAAGTGGGTTATATTTCGTTCCCACAGTGTAAACGTTTATTGAATAAGTAAGTAGGGATTTTGTAAAGTGTGACAAGCTACAAGTTGATGGTGTCGTTTTTTCATGACGTATCACAGTCTTTTGTAATTATTTACACCCATTTCTCATATGAATTATTAATAAGTATTTGTTTACAATTTTAATGAAACTAAAAGGCATGGCAGCCAAGGGAATTTTCAACATAACGGTGTCTAACTAATTTATTGTCTTTTTACTAAATATATATCGGATTGAACTGAAATCAGTTGTAGTTATTAAAGTAGTGCAACGACTAAGTTAGAACCTAATATCTTTCTGTGATTGTTTCGTTCAAACTTTGACACAAGAATGATGACGTTGCATTTTACCCTTGGACATAGGGTTCAATAATTTATTCATTACACGTACCGTTGGATCGATAAGGCATTGTTTTTGGTCGTAAGTTCAAGCACCGTTTAAAAATATTTCAGTTAAACTGTTCTGTGTCTGGTCCTTTTTAAAATAGTAATATTTTTAGTACATCTTTCGAAACCTAAAAATATCAAAATATCGAAAGTGGTCAAGTAATAAAGCAATACCTCTAGTTGCCAGCATGGAATAATTGACCGTTAACGGTGAAATTAAATAAGGGACTCTAGAAAGGGGGCAATAGCGAGATATCGTGGTCGATAGATCGCTGGGCAATTATTGATTGTTTTTAAATTCTCCGACAGACGGATTGACATACTGTGCAAATTTACCGGTAGTGACGAAAATACTGGTAGAAACCGATCCAGGATTACGGTATTTAAAAAGCTTAAGGATATCGCAAATTGTAAGCACAAGCTCGATGCCAGATGTCCAACATTAAATCTACATGTTCCTTACCTAATTACAACGTAAAGCTAAAAAGGTAGATCTCAAGTTTCATATATTTTGTTTTGCGTAGGTTAACCCTAATTTGTATCTAGTATAGAATTTAATGAATGATGTTACTTTGTATTGGTAATTAGGTCATCAGTTGTTTTACCTAGAACTTGCTGCAAGGTGCTGTTGATGTAGCAACAAAGTTGTAACGTAGAATTTATGTTCGGAGTTACATAATTATCGTAGTCATATTACGTGTGCCCAATGTATATAATGTAGATACTGGTCGATAGATATTGAAACTCGTATTGGAAATGTCTCTAGCACGGAAGTTAGTAATTAAATGCATGAAGAGATTAAAATATTATCGAGAGAAAAAGGTACTACAATTATTAGAATGTTGGACCACGTTTCATAAATTGTAGCATAAAATGTAACGGCCCAGATATGGATACATATACTTATAATAGTGTATTGCAGGACATGGGGGAGTTAGTTAAAATGTACAGTGCAAAATTCTAAGAAAAAGAAATGGCAAAAAGATAATGGCCTAACGTATTTCACTTACATTAGAGTACTTTCAATTCAAACATATAAAGATATGTTCACTGCATAAGTTAATACGATTCATGAATAACTGTATTTTAATATTTGTTATATTTCCTGTCGTGCCTCGCCATGTCTGACCGAGTTGCGACATATTTGTCTACATTATAACCGAATAAGTATTCAAGTGTAGTTCTTGGTACAACTTCCACTAGCCAAATCTCTAATAGTCTTAGGACATAAATATAAACCTTATTGCATTGTAATAAGGTGTACGAAAGCCGTAAAATTAATTTTGATCGAGGTATGGAATGGTCTCACGTCCTTACTAGTGGCGCCGCGTGGTGGCGGTTCATATGTACTTCGTACGACTGACTTGTGCCCTTGTTACCACAACACAACATTACCCATGAATTATGAGTTTATTTTGAACATAACGCTGAATCATATTATATGCGTAGAAAACATGAATTTGCACGTGTACAATACCAAACAAACGGAGATTATAGGATTGCTAAGGTTTATATAAAGTTCTGTTCACACTTACCGTTTGCTAAAAAAGACATTGCGATGTGATGACTTTTTTCGTGGAAATTTAGCCAGTGATCGTTAATGATGAAATTTATTAAGTTATAGAAATAAAATACGGCATTAGTTCATACACATATTACTATTTTAATGAGACATTTTTAAAAGACAAATAGCAATGCAAATATCAATCAATATAATATGTTCGACAACATAGCAACATTTCCGCCCAAGTTTAAATGATTCGTGAAGCTCACGCTAATTACAAGTGCAATTTAATAATGCAAAGGCTATGAAATCTGTGGGTACTACAATTAATTCATTTTTTCATAAACTCATTTGTAAAACCCTTATGTTTTCTGCTAATCTTTTCACAAAATAACACTACACTGGGAACAGGGATGGTTTAAGAAATTGATCCGGTCATTCAATTATAAACTCATTATAACTATGCTTGTCTATAGCCAATTTTAGTCATTAAACGTTACGTCAAGGATGACATCACATTATAAATAAAACACCATTATTCGTCATTCACCATCTCCTTAGAAATTATTGCTACTCTCGTGAGTTAAGTGTTCCTTAGTTCAACAGTCTGTCAATTTTCTATGGATCTATGAAGTATATACACCGGTAAATAATAACACAAATATTTATTACAATCGAAACCCCTACCACAAAAGAAATCCCCTGGACATAAAATAGTGTGAGTCCGAAACAATATGACGTTATCAACTTTATTACATGTCACATATATCTAATTTTATGTCTCCTAAACCCTGAAGTATTACTTTAATGACGTAGAAGTCGTAGATCAATTACATATATAGACACAAAAGAGACCCTCAGTTTATTTCGACTCAGACACAATAAACTTTGATAAATTAGACTTTAAAGACTTACTTAGATACCATAAATAACAGTGTAATTGAGTAGTAAATCAGAAGCAGATTATTGTGTGTTCACCAAAAGTAAAAATAGTTATAAGAGAATGCAAAATATTAATAATAATTCAAGAGGGATCGACTTTATTCGAAGCGACAGGCATTAAATGAGTGGTCGCACCAAGTTGGGATGTTGCGATTATCAGAGTGAATTATCTTCCCAACAATAAGGGACAACCCGTTAAATGCGCACTGCGCTCTAACATCTTAATATTCGAAGGGCCGTGTCGACCCAGCATGACGTAAACCCAACACATTGTAATTATTTCTTATCGGAGTGACACCTTACGTGGAAGTTTTAGACGCACTCGGTTAAAATTAAAAGAATCATAAACTTTGGAGTTGAAATTAAGTAATCAATGTTATAATGTAATACATCTAAATGAAACGGAATATCCTTTTAGTATTTTTTTTTCCTTTTAAATTCATATCTGGTGTATGACGCATCACACTCGTAATTCCACATTTGAATGGGTTTCATGAAGATACATTATCAGATCAGCCAGATTCACGGCAAACAACTAAACTTATCTCCTGCCTGGTGGTCGAACCCAGAATCCTGGACGCAGAAATGTGCGATTTGTTGGTACCTCTTAAAAGAATCTCCAAAAATACCTACTGGCTGATAGCTATCTATTCTGGAGCAGCTTTGGGGCGTAAAAAGAGTTGTAACCAATTGTAAGGCCTTTAACAGAGACGTGGTTACATATTGCAAACGAATTGTGCAGTGGAGCAACTCCGAGCACGGGAAGTACTTGGATTTACTACACAAAATTTCAAATAATTCAGATGACATGTCAAAGAGAAAGTCCTAAGTGTTATACATAGGTAACAATCAATAAAACTTGGTGGAGGCATGTAGAATTGTTAAAAACTCTTATCACGCTTGAGCCGCATTTGAGTAACATGATGGAATGAGTTAAGGTTGAACTGAGATCATTTGAACTTTGAAGAATTTTGACAGTAACACTTGCCCAGCAATATGAGAAGAAAAGAGTCGAACGCAAAAATAAAACAAACGAATAAAAACAAAAACTTCAAATAATTATATACAAGGCGGATGTAGCCTTTAAATTATAACAGGTACCACGTACGGTGCCTAATGAAAATATTTTAAACTATATTGACTTAAAGGGCACATAAAGTCGAAATTATAAAGACAGTATCGATATCAATTATGTGTAAAGATTCTGTGCCTTGTAACGGTTCGACAGTCTGTCGAGTTGGCGTGTGACAGGGGTCTTCTATAAACTTCAACGTAATCCAACCGGGCGGCGACGTCACGTCGATGCGCGTAGAAAGTCAACCTTTACGATGGTCGAGTGAACAAAACAAAACAAGTTAGACATGTCAATGCCCACGCCTTTGGTACGGTAACCCGATATAAGCAGACGGATACATTTAACACAACTGAGAGGTTCGCAAGCGGTTGGGACTCGCGTGAGAGCAGGGCATTAAGCGCGGCGATGAGCGATGCGCTACCCGAAGGACGCAGCCGATAGTTCGGCGCACGTAACTTATTCTGCGACTATTATCTCGCTTGCGACTACTAGATGTCACGCATTCCGCCTCGTACACCGCACTTACATAACTAACAATTTTATAGACGTAATAATTTTCAACTAAGTTACTCGATTTGAATGATAAAAGTTACGACTGATAACAACGGGTTGATAGATCACAAAATATCAGAGGCTTGCCATAAAAGCCTCAATGTGCACGCAACCTTACCGTCCCATCCGCTCGCCCGTGTCATGAAAGAAGATACTTTAATATCCGATTCATTGTTCTGTTACAAATTTGTCAGTGATCTTTACATTAAACTTTTTCTCTTTCAAAACTTGAGACGGGTTCATAATCCCCTGGTGCGGCCGGCACTTGTAAGTAAATCTTCATCACATAAAATGAGGACCACACGTATAACAATATTTAGTATCTTTTAAATGGTATCATAGATAAACTAGTTTTAGGAGTTTAAAATAATATATGACAACGATTTCTGCATCACAGTATATTATCGATACGTTGTTTCCTATTTCTAACATTTTTAGTATGTTATTCTACACCTATTGTTGGGAATATTCTCAGAAATTTCTAAGATTCTAGTATCATGTTAAGTGTCAACATTGCTGAAGTTCCTGGAGTCAATTATCATATTTATCGAATAAACATTCAATTACCGTAAGATATACATATATGTATTTATTTTATGCAGCATAATATTGAATTGAAAAACAATTGTTGAAATATTATTATGTTCTTACATGTCACAAGCTCAACATATATTCGTAACAGTCCCTTCAAAATCAGATTTGTAGCGATACATCTATACAAATTACATTAGGCTTGTCCGAATCAAATAAAAGAGAACACCTACATATACAGTATGTTCCGTTGACGAATGTTTTTTTTTCACCGGACGACCCCTCTGCTTTATTGCCTTTGTTAGAGGTTTAAACAATAAAAACGGTACAATACACGAATGAAGTAACTACAACAGAATGTTATACTGATTGTTGAGCACATTCTCAAATTTTTCTGCTTTTGAAACACTGGGGTTTTAGTTTCATGAGTAATATGCAAACGAACACACGACGTGTTCAGAACAGTAGATTAAAACCAAGTAAATGGCAAAATATGATAAGTGAATGTGGTATTATGTAAATATATACTCCTTATTGACTTCAACACTAATACACGAAGTTCAAAAAAATAAGAATGCGATTAAAATCAAATTTAGTCAAAAGATTGGTTGTAATATAAAATTTCAATTCCTCTTACAAACTTGTGAGAACTGTAATTTCCTATTATAATTATTAATATTTTGCTTCCGTCACGCAACGGGTTACCTCGGGGCATGTCTTGATGCTCTGACGATGGGCAGTCCACGGTAACCATCTCCGACGATAATTTTGGCTAATTTTCGTAATTCCGCATAATTTTCATTCGAAGTGCATGTTGTGCTCAAGTTAACTTCATTATGTGTTTTCGGAAATTCCTCCCGATCTAACCCTAGATGCCTGCGAGCGATACCAGTAATGAGATTGGGGTATGCTTTTGTGGAAGCCATGTAAGTACCTACCTTTTTAACATTTGTTAAAAATCCATCGAGCTTCCGTTCAACATAATTATATTGAATACGTTGAGAATATATTAAAATTTATTAGCTGTGTATCAGGAAAGTATTTATATACATTTAGTTTGAAAAATATTACATTTGAGTGTATCCAACCGCTAAATGGTTTTATGCATAGCCATTGTCAAAGCAACAATGAACACGAAATGGCTGACTAGATACTATTGACGTAATGAGACTAAGTAACTAAAAACACATTTTCATAAAGCGGTTGAATATTAGCGAACAAAGCGAACTTAGTAAGGCAAATATTTTATTACACCATAACGTCAGGTTCCTCACACGGTAGGCAGAAAGCACAGAGTGCCAAATGATAATAATAAATACAGATCTGACGTGCTTCTTCTACATTTATCATTTTTTTCGTACAGTTTTTTCGTATTCAAAGGATTATTTTATGATAGTATTATTATTATTATTAATTTAAGCGATTGCTAAGTATATTTTAATGATTAACAAAGCATCTGATTATAAGATAAAAGTGACTCTACATTCTTCTCTATCTCCGAAAATACATTTCGCAGTAGCAACAAAGATATCCAAGTTAACCGTAGATTCAAGTTACAGTACAGAGGCATTACAGTCGCATTCAGACAGCGCCTGGAGAGTTCACGCTCCATTATCGGTTTGTCTGTCTGTCGCAGTGCCACTTACGACAACCGTATAGCTGAAATGGCGATGCATGTTTTGTATGGAAAATATATTTAATGATCTTAATATCTGACAAACAGTCATTTAAATAACAAGTAAGTAAGGCAATTAAATAATAGGACTTCAAAATAACTTAAATAATACCATTACAAGAAAAATTTAATTTATACGTATTTATCACTTTAAAACTTTAAGACAACTTTTTACTAACACTTTTATTTATTTACCCCTTACCTGTCTTATAAGAACTTAGTTGGGGTGAAATTAGATGTTTAGTATAAAAAGTTCATTCCCTAAGTACATAATACTACATATATAACATTGTATTAGAATGATTTAGCGTTTTTAAAGCCAAAACATCCCAGACAGATAGACTCTACCATTTCTGATATTAATGTGGTTTAACAACAGAGAATGTCACATTCAACATTTAATTTCTAGTCTTATCTTTATCATCAACTTACTTTAACATTCAATAGATGGAGAGAGCTCTCCTATAAAACTGAGAAAGGTGAAGACCATAGTCTGCCACGCTGGCCCAGTACAGCAGACATCACACACGACCGAGATTATTATGGAGATTTATAATCTATGCTAACGAAATTCAACAATAATATTATTGGATTTCTTTATTCAAAGAACAAACAGGAGGTAACAATTGCTAGTATCTGTTAACGCCGTTTATTTCCTACTTTTATATGTTTTTCAAATTGAAATTGAATATACATGTAGAAAGCTTTCTTAGAATTTAAAATGGATTTGAATTCCGTTTTATGTTATCTGTAGTTCAAGTAATTTATTGTAGTTTTGATACCGTTAGGAATGATGTAAATTTTTGAGAATTAGATTTTTCCCGCTCCTGCGGATAGCAGCGAGGTCGCGGTGGAGTCTGACTGTCATAGCTCATGATGAAAGATCTCGTATAAGTTTGAAACTAGTCGGCCCGACCCGAAAAACATCTGTTAAGCTAGTACATATATAATCATGTTTATAAGCACGCAGAATACAGTTAATAGTGTAATAAAATAGAGTCATAATGAAATATGAAGTGCAATCGATAATTAATTAATTACAGTTATAGGCACCGCGCTTGGGTTGCGTCGTGGCACCCGTAACTAGCGAGCAACAGCCGATTTCCCAAGAGGTCCACGTTCAACGTTCTGTCATAGAGTAGCGTATAGAGGTACCATTTCACTTGATCTCCGAAAATTTTGACATATCTAGCAAAATAAGAACAGCGCATATTATTATGTATTTTAATAATATAGCCAATATGGTGAAGGTGAACAATCTCTAAATGTGTATGAAGGCCAGGGTGGTAGTATGACTTTAACCTTCTCATTATGATATGGTTTTATCTCTTCTCATGGTGTCAGGAAGCCGTGTCCACCTAAGTAACGACAAAAGTTTAGAGAATGGTATATCATGAACAGAAGGGATTTTGCACTAAAAATAAACATGGAATAAAAAATCATTTGAAAGCGGAGTTACATTCATGTAAAATGATATATACACATAACTTACGTAACATTCGTTTTTTTTGTTTATCATAAACGTCGATAAAGAGACATATTGTCTAGGTAGCCAATAAATCGATTATTATTTATTTATAAGGTATAGATAATATTTAGATAATAAGAAATAATGTTCAGATATTAAACATAATATATTAAGGTATAATATTCAGATATTAAACACAATATGTATATTAACGTATAATATTTAGATATTAAATAATAAATATTCAAATTAACAATCTTTACTCTTTGTCTTTTACGGCAAGTCGCTGCCGCCATGTTATTTAGTCAATTACGGCACCTGTCATGTGAGTTTACAATAAGTAAATAAGGACGTGCCGGTACCTGAACGGTTCGCCTGTCATTGTCTCACTATTGCGGCAATTTGGGGCGGTGTGTTTACACAAAAACAAATGAAAATGTTATTGCCGAGGTAAATCGTCAGTTTATTGGCAAATCGTTAGAGGGTGGACACTGAATCATGTGCGTTTTGTTTGCAATGTTTGCACTGCGATGCAAATGCGGTGGCATTATTATTTGTTTTTGAATACTATTTCACAATGTAAATAATAAATATAAGAATTCGTAAGGAACCTAAATGTAAAGGAGGAAATAAGGAAATCTAAATGCAACTTCCAGTAAACAAAATGCTCATTAAATAACTGAAATTACTAGTAAAGTCAATGGGCAATTGATGTTAAGGCTCTTAAGATGTTGGAGAACCTTTGTTGTAGTGTCTAGCAACACCGTTATTTGAAATTTTTTAGGCTGTGGTAAACGAGAACTGATGTACCGCGTCATAAGTTAAAAAACATACACATAAGACTACAATACGTAAATAATTTTGACTACAAATTAATTCCCATTTTTCATTCATTCGTTCGTATTCATTCATTCATGACACCGTAGGG